>CM041776.1:483611457-483843647 GCA_023374045.1 Limonium bicolor | reverse complement strand
TTGGGGGGAAGCCTCCTTAACAACATGTCACGTAGTCAATAAACTTTCCTCTCTTGTCCTTCAAAACAAATCTCCTCTTGAATGCTTAATCCATTTTTTCCCTACTCACAAGGCTTCCACAAACCTGGACCTATGTGTCTTTGGGTGTACCTCTTTTGTCCATATTCAATCACCCAATAGAGGGAAGCTTGATCTGCGGGCTGTTAAATGCATCTTTCTGGATACTCTCCTACACAAAAAGGGTACAAGTGCTACAACCCTAACACAAGAAAAACCTATGTCACTGCAGATGTCACATTTCATGTGGAAACACCCTACTATCACTCTACTGAACCTATTGACATTCCTCCTCCAAGCACACTATAACCATGATAACCCTCCCATGTCCTCTTTTGACATCATCTTTACTCCTGTGACAAATTCAAACCACTCTGAATCATCATCTTCTCCTTCCCAAAATCACAAGATACACCAACAACACCCTCTCACCATCTATCCAATCTCCTCCTTTGACACATGTTTACTCCAAGGAACACAAGTCCAGGTTGTGTCTGATGGAGGACCAAACGTCTAAACCAAGTGTTGATCCTGCACCAACAACCGATTCAAATCTACCCATTGCTCTTTGAAAAGGAGTTTGTAAGTGTACTTCCACCCCTCTTTATCCCTTGCCTTGTTTGTATCCTTCGATAACTTCTCTCCATCACATTCACTGTTTGTCCTAAGCCTTAATCAAATTCCTATCCCTAGGACTATTTATGAAGCATTAACAAAAAGAGAGGCCATGGAGGAAGAAATTCGAGCATTAGAAAAAAAATAGAACTTGGGATATTGTTAATAAATCTTTTGGGAAGTATGTGGTTAATTGCCGGTGGATTTTTACTCTCAAATACAAAGCAAATGGATCATTGAAGAGATATAAGGCACGGCTGGTTGCAAAAGGATATACTCAAACCTATGGGATTGACTTTCAGGAAACCTTTGCTCCAGTTGCCAAATTTAATATGGTTCGCATACTGTTATCTCTTGCAGCTCATTTTGATTGGAAACTATTGCAGTTTGATGTGAAGAATGCTTTTTCATGGTGACTTGCACGACGAGATATATATGCGAATGCCTCCTGGCCTTGATGCTGCAAATGATTCATCCAAAGTTTACCACCTTAAAAAGACCTTATTTGGTCTCAAGCAATCTCCCTGTGCATGGTTTAAGCGATTTGCTTCTGTTGTGTGTGCGGCTGGTTACAAGCAAAGTCAGGGTGATCATACTTTGTTTGTCAAGCATTCTCACCCAGGGGGGATCACCATCGTATTGGTTTATGTGGATGATATTATTGTCACTGACGATGATCCCAAAGAACAACAAAGATTGGGGAAACAATTACAATCCAAATTTGAAATCAAATCTGTTGGGGTTGTTGAAGTATTTCTTAGGAATTGAGGTTGCTCGTTCTTCTCATGGAATTTTTATTAGCCAGCAAAAATACGTCAGACCTCTTAATTGATATTGGGAAGAGTGCTTTTCGACCTGCCACCTCACCTATGGATCCTAATCATATGCTTGATTCGGCACAGAATGCACCAAAGCTTGAAGTATCTTGTATCAATGATTGTGTGGAAAACCAATCTACTTGTCTCACACTTGATTAGATATTGCTTGTGCACTAAGTGTTCTGAGTCAGTTTATGCACGATTCTAGAAAACCACATATGGAGGCAGCACACTAAGTCTTGCACTACCTAAAGGGGGCATCTGGAAAAAGGTATTCTATTTGAAGAGGAAAAAGACTAACCTTCCAAGCATTAACTGATGTAGATTATGGTTCACTTGTTGATAGACGATCTACTACGGGCTATTGTGTTTTCTTAGGAGGTAATTTGGTTACTTGGAGGAGTAAGAAACATAATGTGGTAGCCCGCTCATCTGCAAAATCTGAGTTCAGAGCCCTCGCTCATGGCATTTGTGAGCTTCTTTGGATTCGTATCATTTTGTCTAACTTGAAGATCAAGTGGGAAGGCACAATGGAGCTCAGATGTGACAACAAAACAACTATGAGCATAGCACATAACCCGCTTCAGCATGATCGAACCAAACACATCGAAATTGATCACCACTTTATCAAGGAAAAGATTGAAGGAGGACTAATTAATCTAAGTCATATCACTTCAGAAGATCAAGTGGCTGATGTCTTCACTAAACCTCTTTATAGTCCTAGATTTCACAACCTTATCTCCAAGCTTGGAATGTAGAATATCTACAGTCCAGCTTGGGGGGGGGGGGGGTGTTTTTTTTGTCTATCCAAACAGCCACTATTGTTGTAATTATTACATGACTAGTGCTGTAATTATTAAGTTGCTAGTGGCTGTTCAGTTGTAGTTAATTATTAGTGGTTGTTCAACTGTAATTAATTGTAACTAGCTGATTATAGTACCTAGACAAAAAGTCTTGTTGTCGTATATATTATTTTGTTTATTTAGTATTATTTAGGTTGGTTGTTACATGTAAATATATAGTTAGGTAATATTTTCTCAGTTTGTTACAGAGTAAATAATTAAGAAGAAAATATATGTATTCTGTTAGTTACAAAATAGAATAAATAAATAGATATTATTGTTTATATTTTAGAAAACCCTAATCTGTCTATAGGGCTGTATAAATAGGGCTCTTGCCTCTCAGTTTTGTATATATGCAATAAGAAATTAATAATTCTTCATGGTATCAGAGCTCGGGTTCAACCTTGGGTAATGCATCACTATCTAATGGGTACCCGAGTAGAAACGGAATGTGTCACGATAAACCAAGAGAAGGGACCGGGTCAGTACCGTAGAATTGGACTGTCACGATAAACCGAGAGAAGGGACCGGGCCAGTACCAAGTAAGGTCCAAGCAGGGTGCAATGTGGGAGGCAACAGAGGTGAGAGACTCACACTTGAGGGAATGTGGAGATCAAGTGTGAGTTCCACATTGAAAAATTATATAGTACCGTAAAATTATATAGCTTATGGGCTACTCCACCTAATACCAATTGGTTTTAGGATGGAACCTCATGGGTTATTGGGTCTTACTAGTCTATATGAGATATTTTTATGATTTTCTCAGTTGTGATATACTTAGCACATACTCGACCAGATATAGCCTATGCTGTTAGCATCCTTAGTCAGTTTATGCATGTTCCTCGAGAATCACACCTATGAGCTGCATATCGGTATTGCATTATCTAAAAGGAGCTCCAGGCAAAGGCATTTTGTTTGCTCGAGGGAAGAAATTAGATCTTCAAGCTTTTACTGATGCAGATTATGCTGGATCTTTGGTTGATTGAAGATCTACAATAGGATACTATGTTTTTCTTGGAGGCAATCTGGTCAGTTGGCGAAGCAAAAAGCAAAATGTTGTAGCTCGATCTTCAGCTGAGACCGAATTTAGAGCTTTAGCACATGGGCTGTGTGTGGTTGTTGTGGATCAAGATAATTTTATCTGATCTTCAGATTGACTTGGAAACACCTACAGAGCTAAGGAGTGATAACAAATCAGCCTTAAGCATTGCTCATAATCCAGTACAATATGACCGGACAAAGCATGTGGAGATTTACAGACATTTTATCAAGGAGAAATTGGGATGAACAGCAGGTTGTGTTGAGTTATGTTCCATCAGATGATCAAACAGCAGATGTGTTCACCAAACCGTTACATGGCCCAACATTCAACTCTCTTGTTTCCAAGCTTGGAATGCCAAATCTTTACATTCCAGCTTGAGGGGGAGTGTTGTCGTATTAATTATTGTTTATTTAGTGTTTATTTAGGTTGGTTGTTACATGTAAATATTTAGTTAGGTAATATTACTCAGTTGTTATAGAGTACAATTAAGAAGAAGAAAATATATTTATTCTGTTAGTTACAGCATAGATAAATAAATAGATATTATTGTTTAGTTTTAGAAAACCCTAATCTGTCTATAGGGCTGTATAAATAGGGCTTTCTTCTCCTCAATTATGTATATACGCAATTAAGCAATTAATAAATTCTTCAAGTCTCATCTCTCTTAAACAATTCTAGAACACTCTCCTCTCTTAGACATTCTCTCTATAAATATAGGGCTGTATCACTTCTCTCAAATCATCATCACATCAACGATTGCTGCTGTAAACTTCAAAAGAGAATAAGGAACCACATCCTCCTAGTCTTGTAACAGCATGTTTGCTCCAGTCATTCACTCAAGTCTACAAGCAGTTGCATCCTAAACTCATATCCAGCAAATCAAACCAAGGGTATTACCACATTTCCATCACAACTCCCCATATACACTTGAAGGCTCTAGCTTTCATTTTCAGGTTTCCTTCTATTTCCCACCATCTTACTTTTACGCATCCCATTCATTTAGGGTGGCAGGGCCTCTATTCCAAGGCCTTCGATCTCTCCTACCCTTGAATATTTGAGTTACCACCTGTTCCTCCCATCCTTGGGCTTTGAACTGTCTTTCCTTTATGTCCGTTTGCGCTCTGCGTTCTCGCTGGACTGGATACATGTATCTGGTCTCAGTATATATCTATAATTCCTTAGTAGTCCCTCTTTGTCGACCACTCTGAATCTCATCTCTTCTGCATATTTATAATACTCACCAGCCTCTGACTGGACTCATTCACCGTTGCAATATATAGTGTCACAAATGTTCTGTTTCTCTGCTCTTACTGGTAAGTGTTGGGCAAAAACTATATAACAAGTATACAAGTATATGCAAGGAGTAGGCAAGTGCCACCTAACGGTGTAGTACAACAAGTGTCGTATCCACAAGGAAATTGGTCCTAACTTCCTAGTCTCGGTATTTAGTAGTTGTAATGTAAGCAGTAAAATGGGGTTTAGCGGTGGCAAGCTTGATTGTGTTGGTTGAGTAATTTCAAGAACAACAAATAAACTAAAGGTGAAAGTAAGTTGGATGAGAAGAGAAGTACTTTGGGAATTTGGCAATCCCCCAAACTACCTAGATATGCTAGCAACTCTTCTTATGCCATAGTTGTCTTTCTAGAACAAAAAAATAATAACTCTCTAAACCCAAGATGAGTTAATTCTTACTTAGTTAATTTTAGCCTTCAAAATCAATTAGGACTAAACTCACTAAGCAGCACTAAGCAAGTTCTAGAACAAAGCTCCAAATTATGCTCACTAATCCTAGAAGCATAAATCAAGAGTTCTCTCTCAATTGGTCACAAACCCTAACTCAAACCAAATTGTAGTTTGGGTTCACCACAAATGCACTCAAGAGATCAATTTGAGAACATTGAAAGATAATTGAGAGAGAAACAACTATATTAAGGCATAATAAAGATTCACAAGTAAAATCTAGGGTTTGGGTTCAAAGACCCATCCCAAAGCACAATGGGATACTACTCAAACATAGAGGAAGGAGAAACTAGAAAAGAGTAAGAAGAAGCCATTGTTGAAGCTTGGAAGCTTTGGAGAAGGTGAGTTCTTCCCTCTTCTCTTCTTCTTCTTTTCCTCTTCTTTCTTCTTCTTTCTCGTTCTTTCTCCTCTCTTTAGGTGTTGTTTGTGTGTGTTGGATCATGAGGAAGGAAGCCCCAAAATCAGCTCTTGAAAACGCAAATCTGGGCAAAAATTCGCGTCCGACCGAACTTGCAAGTCCGGTCGCAAGTTCGGTCGGACTCTTTTAAGCGCAGCACGTGACGGGTTTTAAAGCTCGACCGAACTTGCAAGTCCGGTCGCAAGTTCGGTCGATTCCAGTGAGTTTGGGGACGGCCTGAACAGAGCCCGACCGAACTTGCAAGTCCGGTCGCAAGTTTGGTCGGCCCCAGAATGTCATTTTTCGTGCCGGAACTCTCCCGATGCTTCCGTTGGTTAGGCCTCCTTCCCGAGGTGCTCGAACATGATGCTTTCTCATATAAAGCTCTCAAAATGTACTCCAAAGAGTATTTACCTATTTAAACAAGCCAAAAGTTAAGATCACTAGAAAAACACACAAATACTCCATAAAGTGGTGAAATAAGTCATGCGCCAAATAAAATGACGACGAATAAAGATCTTGAGAGAGCATTATTTCACACTATCAGTAAGGTGCACCTTGGTCTTTTTTCCAGCCTTACCTCCTAAACCCAAGTGTAGGGCATTCTCTCAATCCTCCTTCACAGTGAAAGATACACACGAATTTGTTCTTAGATAGAAACATTATGGCTTCCATTCCAACTCACACAGAGTTAAGGAGAGCTCTGCTTTCCTCAACCTACTCAAGCCCTAAATTCATTATAAGGCTCTGGCTCATCCTGTTCAGCATTTCTACTATACTATGTTAACAGCATGAGGTGCTTACCTGTCTCGACTTTTCCGTGCTTGAGTTCATGCTGGAACAACTGCGGGTTTTTTGTTTGTTGAGATTACTCGGAGCAGCAAACATTACATACTCCTTCGTTCTTGTTCAGATACATGCTTCTACCCCCATCAGTTCAGCACTGTTCAGATCTCGAATGCTTGAATAGCCCACCTAAATAATCACACTCAATGAATGTGAGGGTTTGTCCTTCTTGAGTTTTTGATATAGTTTCGTCTAATTCCATCCTGAACCTATGTTCCCTCCTCTCTCCTAGAATGGTTGATGGTTGAACACGACCCTTGTCGCCTTTCCACCATTACAAAACTAGGTTCCGTCTCTCATGGAACAGTTAATTTGTGGAGCTAGCTGGCCGGATTTAGTGGTAGTTCGAGGCTAGGTTTGAAACAGAAATTTGATTGTGGTGCCTAGTTAACAGCCAGAAGAGGAGTGATTGCGGGAGTGGGGAGGCCTTGAGACATCAGCTAGTCCATTTGTGTTCCCGATTCTGAGGTTTGAGTCCAGATTATACTACATGAATGAATTAGCTGCTCTAAAAGTGGGGAAATGACCTTTTGCCTTTTTGTTAAGCAGAAACATTCTATCAAAATAGATCCTGAGTTTATATTCATTAATAAGATCAAGGACTTTAATTGGTTATGTTTTTTCTTTTCTTTTTTGTATTACATTCCAAGTCATTTTATATGGAATATGTGCATGTTGTTGATTTTTCTCATGTGGTGATGCAGGAATGACTACGAAGCGTTGTGCTGGCTCTTGACGAGAATAATCATGAGCACCTTGGTGCTTCCGCCAGACACATCTCTAACCTGCCGGAGTCTACTGTGCGGGTAAATGTTTCGATATAGTAGTAACAGTTAGGTGTGCGTTCTTGCATCCAGATTTTCAGTTCTCTCTTGCGGATTGCAGACTGAAGATTATGAAGCCTGTTCCATTTGCCTTGATACTCCAGCGATTGGGGACACCATACGTCATCTTCCTTGCCTGCACAAATTTCATAAAGATGTAAGTACTCACATTTTCAAAATTCGGAGATCCCCTGTAATGAGGAGCATGGAAAAAGGTATTTTGATCCCCATAATTCCAGTTACTGTGGGCCATATAAGACAATCTCGTCAGTCCGATCATTGTTGCTGGATCTGATTTATGATTCCTCTTCTTTGAGGGTTAAAGATTCTTTAAAACGATGTAAATGCTTCTGAAAAAGAATTTAGTTCTCTGCACAGCTAATGACCCTCTTGATCCTGTTGCAGTGTATTGATCCATGGCTCAGAAGAAAGAGATCTTGTCCAGTTGTAAGTCAGACATCTAATAACTTCCTCTGCCAACAACTGTTGAATTGATCAATGAGTTTGCGTGAGGAAGTTTGTGCTGTTTCCGCTCATCATTTTTTTTTTGCATTACATTGCATTTTATCTGCACAGCATTACAGTCTGTTGCAGTTCATATGCAATGATGGAGTAGGCTAAATACACTTAGTAAGCTATGTATTTGATTATTTGGTTTTTAGTTCTAAGAAAGAAAGGTTTCTGGTGGAACCCCTGGGTTGTAGAACGCTACATTTGAGCTTCTTAGAGAATTAGATTACATTCCCGGTGTTTGGGAGTTTTATGAGAAATCTGTCTTGTGGCTGTATTGTGCCCCATGCAAGCATATACTGCTACGGTACATGACTGCTATTGACATGTCATGCCTTGGCTTCATGTTCTCCTTGATTCATATTTTGTCACCACCTCCAAATTTTGGTTGTTACAATCTCGATGTTAGAATTTCCCTTGGAATGAAGGATCAGACGTTTCATTGATCATTTGTACAATCTTGTGCTCATAGCAGAGTGATAAATGGATGGATGTCATAGGGAGCATTTAGAGCCCATTTGGCCAAACAATCCGCAGCCAAAAGTTCCTGTCAACAATCAACCTAACCTATTTTAGTTCTGCAAATTGGCCATTACATAGGTTCACCAGAGGGAGTTAAGGATGAAACATGGCACACTAATCATTAAGCAAACCTAAAACAACTGTCAAATCTGTCATTACAAGTTTGTGATAGCCGAAAAACAGAGCCATTCATACTGAAATTGCACAGCCCATAATCTAGATTTTTCGATGGGAAATCTCCTGGTTGGCTCCGAATTCGCATAATTAAGACCCATCACTGTTTTTAATAAGACCCTGGTGGTGTCGTATATGTTAACTTGCACCTAGCTCCATCTGTATAAGCTTTCACCTAGCCAATTACAGGAAGCACCTACTTCTTGGATCTGCAAGCGTTAACCATCCATATGTTTTTTGGACACCAACCATCCAGATGTTTGTTCAGAGTGCAACAGCCATAGACAAGTTTGCAGCTTTACAAAAAGATGAGTGTCTTTCAACACAAAACTAACACAAAATTTTCAAATTTTGGCATGACCGAATAACCAGGTTATGTCTAGGTGTATAATAGTTATATCGGGTATGAGTTGTGTTCTTACGTTAACTATATCAATTAATGGGTTGGGTATGGGTTGATGTATTTAGATTATTCATTGGATCATGCCATATCAACTATTTTAATAAAGGGAGCAGGTTAGGGTTAGGCTTAGTTATGAACCCATTTCCCTCTTCCTTGATGTTTACTTATGAGTTGGTCACACTACCCATTTTATTTATTGTGGCTCACATAGTATTAAAACGAGTCGGGGTTCCTGTTGTTGAGTAACCCGGCTTCCTGGGCTTGATGCTTGGTGACAGGATGTCTTATTCCTTGGTTGTTGGCTTCTCATCTAGGATACATGTTTAGAAGTACAAAAACTGATTAGTTCCTTTTAAAAACATAGTTAATGTGAGATTAATTACGCCATACCAGCACTAGTCCCCCAAATCTCGTTATTGAAGTTTTCTAGAGAGAGCGGGACATAATTTGTCCGGGTTTTCTTGTTTTATACTTAAAAATATTGAAGTGAAAAAGAGTTGAGAGATTTTACTTGGGCATTCCCACTAGTCCCCTAAGTTTTTTGACTTCTAGCGGGTTTGAGCGAGAAGTTGAACTTTTTGGAATGTTTTAAATGTGTGAGGAAGATGAAACAGTGTCATGTGGCACTATCGAGTTCAATATTAGCGAAACAAAGCATCAGAAGATAGAGCCGTTGTGAGGCGACAACAAGGAAATGATGAGCGCGCGTGTTACCGATGGTACTTGAGTGTTTTTTTTGTTAGTGACTGATGCACGACTTTGATACGTGACATGGATGGTTGGGGGCGTCGGAGGAGTGAAGACGATGGTTGCGCAGATGGGATAGGCGATCGTCAAACTTCCGTTCCTCTAAATTGGGGCTCCGGCTAGATTGAGAAACTTTACGCTCTCATAATTCTCAAATTGCCACTAAAATTTCTTTGCTTCCCTACGGTCTTGTTCTCAATGCTTCCTTGCCATTGTTTTTACTCGACTCTCAATATTTTGAGAATGGCTTGTTCAATTATTGCCGCTGCTACTTAAAGAACCATGATTACTGCTAGCCTGAGGATTCTGCTCCCTGAAGATCCTAAGGTTGATGCCAGTGATATGGTGATGTCGAATCCGACCGTTGAGCGGTGGTTGCTAGAGCAGGGAAAGAATACGCTAATATCATCGCTCAGTCATGGATGACCTCTGACAAGCTGAAAGCTCTACTGGAAAAGGTGAAGGCGCTGGTCGGAACTGATTTTCTGATACCAGAGGATGACGCATCATCCACGATTCCTTTGTGGACAGGTTTGTGGTATTGGAAGAGCAAGTCAGAGATGGGCGGACTTTTCTAGTACATTTATTTATCCTTGATTTCATGAACTGGCTGGAGGTGAGTCCGGTGGAGGTGCACCCGCACGTGATCTGGGCCATGACTATGTTCATCGAACAATCATGATGTTACGACTACATACCTCCAAGCCTTAGTTTCTCTTCATCTTCACCTTGTCATTCGTGGCTTGCACGGGGTCCTTCTTGCCTGGATGAGGAAGAACTGACCGCTCATTGCCCTCAACAATAAGGCTGAAAAGTGGATGCGTTGCTGGTTCGTGGTGAAACTGGTTGTAGGGCGCATCCTTGGAGCCCGGGAAAACCCTAACTCGCGTCCCTACACTAGGGTGACCGGGCAGATGTCTAAGAGGAGGCCGGAGGAATTCTTCAAACGCCTCTCAACATTCAAGGCAAAGAATGGGCCAAAGAGTGCAACATTCTTCATCTATTTCAAAAAAGCGGAGCGTGCCCGAGTAAAGGCTCTGCCTGGTAAGCTGGGTCTTCTTTTGTGTTTTTATTTCCTTTTTTATATCTAGATTTTTTGTCACACCTTTATCGTTTGTTGTAGGGCCGAAGTTTCCCGTGGCTGATGGGGGAGAGATACCCCGCTATAACTGAGACTGTGTCAAGCCAAGCGGTCAATATCAAAACCGGCTCCGATGGCCGACGAGTTCAGGGACGCTCTTCCCAAAGAGGGGGTTGTGGCCACAAAATAGAGAAAAAGGGATACACCAATAAGGGTTAAGCAATCAACCATCAAGAAGTACTTAAGCTTGGGAGTTAGGCCGTTCTTGTCTTCGAGCCGATAGGCGGTCCGGAAAAAGAGGAAGATGACTTCAGTTCCTTTGAGTATGAAGATGATAGGGGCGAGAAAGAATAGGAGGGGATGAGGAGGAGGAGCCGAAGACCTCATTGTAGCGGCGCTGGGTAGGTGAGAGTGCTGGTGGCGGGGTGGTGATTCGGGAAGGGGAGACGAGGAGGACAAAGTTTGTTGTCTCGAAGGGGAAGGGGAAGGGGAAGGAAATAATGACGATCGATGAAGACGAGGTGCACGTGGATGCCTTGTTGAAGGACGGGCTGGTGGACAAGTCGTCAGTGCTGGTGCAAGAGAGAGAGGTACCCATAGAAGAAGAGGTTGCGTGTAACATCCCATATGGACAATTGTCCAACAACCTAGCTCCCAAGCCATTCGGGCTTGAAAACTAGCGACTTTAAGCCCTTTGTCCTCACTTGGTCTTAAAAGTGGAAGACCTTATTGTTGTAGGCAACCCATATGTATCCTTATAAACCATTCACATTACTACTCATATCCCGATGTGGGATGGGGGTATTACGTCCCCCACTCACTTAACGCGATGTCCTCGTCGCAATCCTAACACCCAAGTCCTGTGGACCTCCTTGGTAGGTGTCAGGTAGCCCATTCCGACACGGTCCTGAGTCCGTTCTGATACCATCTGTAACACCCATATGGGCAACTGTCCAATAACCTAGCTCCCAAGCCATTCGGGCTTGAAAAGTAAGGCCTAAGCTGAGCCTTGTCCTCTTAAAGGTCAACGACTTAGATCTAGGGCTTGGTCTAACGGTGTTAGATTGGATGACTATTTGTCGGCTGCTGGGTGAGACCCATGCTGCCGCGGGAGCATCGCTCCATTGTTGGTACGATAGCATGATCCAATGTTCAAACATCTTCGTCTTTTGATCAGTGATGAGTGTTTTGAGGGCTAGCAGGTCCTAAAGAACGTTGTTGAACGTTGCTCGAGTTGCTTGATGAACCTTTTGACATGCTGGTCAATCTTAGCCTTTCGATTCATTTATGAATGTGAATCGTGTTAAGGTTCTAGATGGTCAACGAAGGTTTGGCTTAATGGTTGCAACCAAGGATTAACCCAGCAAGGTGTTTGTCATAGGTTCTTGCCCTTGTTGTCGCTGGCAAAAGTCAAAACCATAGGCGTTTTCGACGTTGCCGGTGAGTCCTCGAACTCCAGGTGTAATCTTGCATTCGGTAGGTTCAACCATCTTTGGGTGGTTGATGGATGACTTTGTGTTGACCTATTGGCAGTGCACGTCGAACAACATGGTTATTGCGGTCCGGACCCGCCATTGAGATATGGTAATCCGTGTTGAGCTAAAGGTTCACGTGATGATGCGCACAATGTTATGACAAACCGATTGGTTAGCCTAAGATGTAAGATACACTGAATTCTGGTCTAAGCTTCAAGAGACCGAATCTGAGGATGAAAATGCCTTTAGAAGAGAGAATCGGTCCCCTTGGTTGAATGTGGCGATTTGAGGTTGTTGGGTTCCTTGAGGATTGGCTTGTCCAACTAGGTGTCCTGCTGGGGGTCAAAGGCTGATAAGCCAAAGATGCTCATTTCCATACCTCGATCGGTGGTGTCACTTCACCAAGCAAGCCTTTTGTGTAGGCAAGCTGCCGGAGTGTGTTGGTGGATTTGACGTTCTAGGACGTCATGATTTGTTATGGGCTGTTGGGCCGATAACAAGGTCATGTCGCTAACTAAACCTTACGGCTAATCTGTAGACAGAGTTGTTGTGGTAATGACCTAAGTCCCCCGAGCTCCATGGGTTAGTTGGGGATGGGATCTTAGTAAAGGAGGTAGTACCAAGAAGTGGTGTTCTTTTGGAGCGGAGCCAACGTTGGCCTTTGTGATGAGGATTCAATTGGTCCTTCTATCAGGAATTGAGCATATAAGCTCATGAGGAAGTGGCTTTTTGCAAACTCCTTTGCAGTAAGGTGCATACGTGGTTCTAAGTAAAATTGCACATTACTTCAGTTTCCTCCTAGTGCAGAGAGACCTTCTAAACCTTACGGTGAATTGGATGTGATACGAGATCTGAGGTGCGGAAGGGAAAATCCCACAGGCCCCAGGAAACTCTTGGGACTCGTTGAAAGTTGGAAGGCTCGTTCCAATTAATGGTGAACAACATGTGCTCCTGATAAGGAAGCACATTAAGGGTGCTCCCATAACAACCTTGCCCTTTCTCCTTTGTGTTGAAAGCGGATGCTATGTCAAAAACATGATTCAAGGGTTGTCATAAGTCCACGACTAGGCTTCGTAGACTTTGACCGCTTGAGCTTAAGATGGCCTCACCAGAATCTAGTGTTGGGAATGTTGTTGCCGTATTAAGTTGAAAAGGGGCTGATTGGCTCATCTTTCTAGCCGGTCTACTTGTACTGTGAAATTTAATTCGCTTAGTCTCGTGGTTTTGTGTGAAAAATTCACTAACCACGGTGACCTAGAGTAGAATTAGCGATGTGATCTAAGCCCAAACTACCTTTGGCTCAAGGTGGGACTTGAGACCCGATGTGGCTTCACGCTACCAAGTGTTGGGTGCACTTGCAAGTTGCCTTGCGGTGCCGTGATAGCTACTATTGAAATACCCCAAACCTTAATATATTAATGAACTATCTAATTAGGATATACTAAGGCTAGAACGTGCCTTAGAAACATTAGAAGAAGTGTTAAACAACAATTTACACCAAAACATGCTTTAGGAACAATTAGAGCAAAAAGGTGTTTTAAAGAGTATAAATAAATTAGGGAACTACCAATAAGTTACCAAGAGATTTCAAATGTGAAATACCTCTAAGATTAGTAATACGCATTAAGCGGAATTAGCGCTTAAACCGGAAACGCACCTTAGAGCACAAAAATGTGCTTTAAAGGAAAATGTGCTTTAAAGAAAAATGTGCTTTAAGCATGTATACATTGAACTAAAAGGCTAATGAGCCTAAATACCAATAAGGAATAAGGGAACAACAATTAAATGGTCATAGGAGCCATAGCGTATACACACAAATTAAGTATACAAGTCCACACAAAAACCGGTACTAAACTAACAAAAGTCAAGGAGAAGCCACTAAACGACATGGTTTAGATTGGAATTAGCAACATGCTATTTAATGAACAAAGTTTCTAAAGGTTGTAAATGTACTAAGAACACATTTAAACTAGCAAAAAAAATTGCATAATCAATGTGAACCCGGAAGCACATAAAAGGTGTTTTAAGGCATTTTTGGCCTTGTACATACCTATCACATGGTATAAGTCATTATGAACGAGTTTAATACATAAAATGTTACATAATATAAGAAGAAAACAAAAAAAAATCAGATCAAATGAGGCATATGCTGGCCGACATCAAGGGTGACTCACCAAGGTTCCAAATTGTTTTTAAATTCACTATTTCAACAACCAAGACTTATTTGAAGTGCCATATCATCTTGTCCCCTTAGTGAATCATTAATCAAACTCTTACCTGTCAAATGAGAGCTCCCAAATTCGTAGCTCATCCTCTCGTTGAAGAAACAACACAAAAAAACTCCATGTTCTTAGTTTTGAACCTTAAAGAACACCTTGCCTTGTAGAAATCATAACTTTCCCGTCCTAACTCCAAATCACAAGATTGATAGCTCGTTGCAATCCTCTTTTCAAGAGCTTTACAACCATAGCTCATGAGCCCCCAGATTCTCAGGAAAAACCACAAAGAAGTGCCTTTGATTCTCGAGGTAAAACATTGCCTTCTTGAAAACTTCTTGTTCTTTGGTTTTTGTTACAGCCGATTGGCATGGGATACTTACCCATCTTATTCTTCATCTTGTTGTATAATTTTGGAGCCAATTTCTCAAGCAAATTGCTGTCAAAATTTCTAAGGAAATCAAGCTTAAATATTAAGCTAATGGTTAATATACAAGGTAAATCCTACAACTACCTATTTCAAGGTTCTAATTGTTGATCTATAAATGATCTAACATATTGTTCATCTTATTAGTTATTGCCGAAATTTTGGTGATTAATATTCAGTTTTTAGCTTATTAAAAGTTAATGTTTATTAAATCTAAGAATAGATTTATACTCCTTATGATATAAGCTTCAATATAAGCTATCATAATGTACAAGAAAAATTCATAAACTAAGGTTTATATTATGGCCGAAAATTAAGGGTATGAATTGAGTTAGAAAAAAATATCTAACTTAGTTAAATTAAAGGAATTTGTATAATTAAGAGTAATATGTAAAATTTAAGAAGTTTTAGTACCTAATGGTGATTACCGAAAATATATGAGGTTAATATGGAATTTTTGAGAGTTTAGGTGATGAGAAAATAATTGTGAAATACCCCGAACTTAAATATAGGGATTAAAATTAATCTAATACTTAATTAAGGGCCTAATGGTACCTGCGTAATATTGGTAAGGAAAAATAAAACCAAAAGAAATAAAGAAACGCTTAAAAGGCGAAAAACGCTAAATAAGCGTTAAATAACCATAGGAGGTATGAGACCTCGGTTAGAGTATTATAGGGATTCTAAATGAAATACCCCAAACCTTGATATGTGGTTTAAATATCAAACTATGGTATGTAAAGGCTAAAAAGTGCCTTAGAAACATCAGTGAACAATTTAAACCATAGTAAAATGCAATAAAGCACTAAGACACAGTTTGAGCAAAAACATGCTCTAAGCTATGAGCGAACTTGGTTAGGACCCAAAGAGCCTACCAAGACTTAATAATATTCAAGTATGATTTAATAAGGCTAATTAAGTCCTTAGGAAACCTTGGTAGACAATGAAACCAAACAAAACACAAGAAAATACCTTAAAGTCAATAAGAGCAAAATGTGCTCTAAGCTTGGGATAAATTTGTATAAGACCTAATGGTCATACCTATACCTTATTTATATGTTAATGAATATATTAAATCAATTACTAAAGAAAACCAAGCTTGAAAACAAGTTAAAACACAAAATGTGCTTTAAGGAGTCTTAAAGCACGCTTTTGAAAAATTGTCTTGTAAATGAGTTTTGAATGGCTAAATGTCCATCATTACTCTTTAATTAACATGTGTACTATATAGTATCACATTTGGAAGTCTATATCAATGGGAAATCAAAAATTTCACTTCTATGTGCCTTGTTTTTGTGAATGGTGATTTTTATAAGCTATTTTGTAACATATGTTATCATAAGTAATTAAATTGACAAATAAAGACTAAAGTACCCTTATGTAATAAAGGGGTCCGGTTTTCTTAAGTGTGTGACTCACCACTCTCTTGTTAATTTACTAAGAAAAGAAAGAATGACTAATTAATGTACTATTTGCTTTATAAGAACAAATATCTTCAAAAAGCAAAGTTTATCTTCATTCTCTCATTTCTTTCTCATTTCACACGGTTCCACTCTTCTTCAACCTCTCTTCTTCTTGTTCTCTCACGGTAATACTCACCACCACCATTAAACTCTAGCTTTGACCTCTTGTAAAATCTAGCTCACTTAACCAAATCAAAAATAAACACCACCATTCTCTTCCTCTCATCAAGCTCTTTATTCCTATCTTCTCAAAATTCCAAGACCACCATTTCGGTGCCATGGAGTTCCACCATTGATGGAGCTTGAGCTTGTGTTTCTACATATTATTACTCTCCTTTACTTCTAGGTAAGGAATCTCAAAGAAAAATCAAGTTTCCTTCATGTTTTTGCCTTGACCGAAATTTCACATTAATGATGCTCTTGGTGTGACTTTGTTCTAGCTTCATTCCAACCTTTCATGGACTAGGTGGAGTCCTCTCTTCATAGATATTCAAACTCTCTTCAAAGATCAAGGTAAAACAACTACATTAATGTTTTTGAAACAATGTAAACCTAGGGTTTACAATGAGTTTAAGCTTGAAGCTTGCATACTCATTTCATTGCTTGTATATTGTTTAGTAGTGGACAAGGAATCAAATACCTTACCGGCTTTATAAGGAAACAAGAAAGAAGTTTGAGTGGAAAAGAGGTAAATATACTAACCTAATGTGGTATAATGCCTTAGGAGAAGTGAGCTTATATTGCTTGTTAAAATGATCTAAGGAGCCAAAGGTGAATGACCTAGTGAAATGCTCACAAGGAGTTTATTAAGGGCATATGTATTGTTGGGTGTATTTGCAGGTCAAAGGCATTGTTTATGTGGGAAATTTAGTGTTTAAGGTTTATGCAATTTAAGGGCCTAAGAGCCATGCATTTAAGGGCCTAAGTGCCAAACAATTTAAATTGTGCACTATATTGTGATGTAGTGTAAATTTGGTGAAGTCTTGTGTGTGATGGTGTTCTTGATGGATTTAGGTGTTCTTGAATGAAATAAGGTAAAAAACCTAAGTGTTTGGATGTGAGTATATACAAGAGAAGCTATGGCAAAATTTGGAAAATGTGTAAGAAGTTCTAAGTGTTTTAAGTAAGTTTTGGTGAACTAGGAAGTGTTAAAGGTGAACAAATGTTTTACTTGGGAAGAAAACATGTATTAAGGCGATTTAGAGTGATGCAAGGATTTAGGTGTTATCTTGGAAGTTCTAGGAATTCAATGTGTGTTTTGAGAATGTATTTAAGTCTTGGAGAGGTTTGTTTAAGGTTTAGGTAATGTTGATATCCAAGGAATAAGTGATGTTTAGGTAAGATGTGAAGAAGAGGGTTTAGTTAGTAAGAAAAGAAGTTTGAGAGATGATGTTAAGGTGTAGAGGAAACACCTTGGTATAGTGGTCATTATTGGTGAAATACCACTTAGGAATCTTAAGGAGGAAACACTCCAAGTGCTAAGAATTTTGTAAGGAATTTGTGAATGATAAGATGGTTTTGGTGTGTGATTTAGAGAGTTTAGTACAAGGCTAAAGGTGTGTTTGAAGTTCCCAAATGAGGTTAGGGTGTACTAGGATATATGGGGTGAAGTTTGGAGTTGAATGAGAAAAGGAAAACAAGGGTCTGGGGCAGACCGAACTTGCGACCGAACTTGCAAGTTCGGTCGAGCCCAGTTTACCCTGCGAGAATTGGCTTCTGGAATGGACCGACCTTGGGGACCGGACTTGCAAGGTCGGTCGGGCTTGTATTTTGTGTACAGATTAAGTTTCTGGAACCGACCGAACATGGGACCGGACTTGGCAAGTTCGGTCGGGCTTGAATTTTCAAAGGGAAGAAACTCTCGGGAATGGACCGAATATGCGACCGAACTTACAAGGTCGGTCGGAGTAGAAATTTTGACGGCGAAGTGTTCTGGAATGGACCGACCTTGTGCAAGGTCGGTCGGTAAGTTCGGTCGGACCAAAAACATGGTTTAAGGTTATGAAATGATATGTAATGATGGGGATTGATTAGTAATGATGTTATAAAGTTGTTAAGGACATGTTAGGTGAGTTTTAATGACAATTAAGTGGGTGAAAAGTTGTATTGAAATGTAAAAGTAAAACGTGTTAAAATGTAAAGTTATTTAACCAAGTTAACGGGGAAAAGTTGTAAGCATTAGACTTTAAACAAACATGTTACCCCGATGTTAATAAAAGTACATGTAATGTTGTCAGTTGTTCGAGAATTGCTCGAGGTACATAAATGGACATGATAAAGTGGACTCCGGTGACAGGTATGGTTTTCTTGCAACCTGTGTCCTACCGGATTACACCGGCTTGTATGCCAACGTGTTTTCTGTATGTTTGCCACGTTATAAGATAAATCATGAAACGAGTTTACAGTCGTTATTGTTATTGTATGTTTATGTGCCGATACCGGTAACCTCGAATGCGCTTGAAGGGCTAGTTAACCACTATTAGGTAAACGTAGGAGAACGGTATCCGGTGATAACGTTTCCGACCTAAGGAACGTTCTAACCACGGCTATGCGTGAGTTAGTTATGTAATGTTTGTGTGTGATGTTGGTGTGTGAAGGTATGACTCTCCCTTCCCTTGTGTGTGTCTAACAAGACTTAACCCAATGTTGTGATTGTTTAACTAAGTTCAATGATGAACTTCTGACAAGTGCTAACGGGGGGAGTGAGGAGTCCGGTCTGTTCTGGCCACGCGTGTGAGTATGGGGGTCGTTGTCATAGCAGGTTCGATCCTCTCCGTATGTTATGGTTGTTTTTCCAATTTGGTTTCCAACCTTCCCTTTAGCTTAACCAAGGCTATTACTGACTCACGTCGGGCCACAGGGGCATACTATGTTATGTTTGTACGGTGTGCTTGGATCACTATATCCGAGACACCTTGTGCTAAGTTATCCGTTCATTTAACGAGACGGTAACGAGTTATGTAACGAGCTTATCATGAGACTGGCAACATTCTCTAGGCTCACCAGTGTATAAACAATGTTTGGGTTGGTTCCTAAGAGAACCATTCCCGTTATGTTATGTGATGTTGTTGTAATGCAATTTCTATTGCGATGTTATTATTGTGCACGTTGAAACGGGAAAGTGTTGTTACGTGTTGTTATGGGATGCATGTTATATGTTGTAAAATGTGGAGTACGTGGATCATGGATGTGAATCCCAGTTTATGATAAGAGGCGTTAAGGATAACCCGAATAACGGGTAAGTGTCGTCTATTAAGGAAGTAGCTCCATTAGAGGAGGAACACTCTAGGGATAATGAATACCATGAGTGACTTATCAAGTAAGGATGCATTATCCGTTTGTTGAGCCCATTGAGGCGAAATGATTATGTGTTGTGTGTGTTTACAGTTGGCATGCATGATTTAAAATAATCAATGCATGCTAAGTCACAATTGTTGTGCGTGGGGGCCCGGTAGCATGGGGCTGCGGGATTACCATACCAGCAAAGGTGCTGAGCCCCTTGGGGGCCACCCTTTCTCTTCTTTTCCTATTTCAGGTACAAGGAGCTGGAAGCCGTTCGAGAGTAGGATGGGGTAGTCGTTATACATGGGTAATCATTTAAGTGTATATATGCAGTAGGTGTAGTAAGACCGAAATTGTTATCGGCATCAGTTTATAAATACTCGGTATAGTTGGAAGATGTGTGTTGTTGTTGTTGTTAATGGAAAGGGATAGTAATGTGTAGTCGCTCGGGAATTTAGCCCATCAGACCGGTACAATGTATATGTATTAGCCTTGTTAGCCACGTGGGTGGTTAACGGCGTGTAACACCAACGAGTTAAGTTATTTGTTGAGGTGTCAAACGAACCTGTAAAAATTATAAGTCATTAAATAAATATTATTAAGCATTTATGGAAGCTTAATAACCAATAAAAATAAAGAAACGAGAAAATTCCGGAAAACGGGCCCGGTTAGTGAACAGTACCTAAACCGGGTAAAATAACGAGCGTTTTCTGTAAAAAGACGAAAAACGCTCCAGCTAGTATACTGTAAGGTGGCCGGTTATTAAAGGGTTAAATAATCCCTCACACACACATGTAACTAGCTAACTAAATAAGAGAGCCAAAAAGCAAAGAAAAACAATAAAGTAAAAGCTACTTTATCTACTTACTCTCTCACCTCACTTTTCCATTATCTCTCTCCCATTCCCTCCTTCCTCATCGTACTCCCTCTCTTTCTTCTCCCTTGTGGCTGCGATTTTGAGCTCCCCATTACAACCATGGCTTCTCCATCTTCTCTCCCATGCTCTACTTCAATTTGAGCTCCAATCACAAAAATAATTACATATTTGTAATCCCCTCATCCTCCTCTATCATTCTCTCTTTTCAAAATTCGAAAAGGATGAGTTTTATCTCCATGGGTTTTCCCCATTTGAAGAGAAAAGCACACCATTGTGGAGCTTGGAGTCTCCTCTTTCCAACAAGGTAAAAATCTACATGAAAGACCTCACTCCTCTCCATCTCTTGGGCATAACCGATTTTCCCCCTCTCTCTCACCTTGTTTTTCCTATTGTTTTGGAGCTTTGTTTCAACCCTCCAATGGTGGTGAGAACACCTTCTTGAACCAAGGGCTAAAACCCCTCCTAAAAGCTTCAAAAGGTAAACCCTAGAAATTTGTTTAAAATATCTCAATGAGTTAGTATAAATCTAAGGGTTAGTATATTAATTATACTTGTTTTGTATGCTTTGGGTGATGGGAATGGAGTTTGGCAACTCCATTCCCCACAAAATCGAATTGTACAAGGAAGAGAAGAGGAGAAGTGGGAAAAAAATGAAGGAATTATAAGCTCAAGGTAAGAGCTCCTTACGAATGTTAATTTTTATGCATTAGAGTAATGGAATGGGTGAACAAATAAAAGAACCCAAACTAATGTATTAGTATTGAAGTCTATGAAGTTTGAGTATTAGGGAACTAGTAAGTAAATTGTAGGCCTTAGAGCCAAGTATATTGTGTATGAGTATTGGTATTGATGCATGATGGAGTATTGATGTATTGTGATGGTTTGTATAGCTTTGTGTGCTGGTAGGACCCTTGTATGGGTGTGGCTAGATTAGGAATGAATTTGATGAGAAAGTGCATATGTGGAGAAGTAAGGAAAGTAGGTGAACTATGGCGAAATTTTGGTAGGAATTATGTATCTAAGAATGACTTGGTGAATGGGAGAACCAAGGTGTATATTGGACTGGGTGGATATGTTTAGTAGTGATGAAGAGGTAGTTGTAGTATGAGAGACAAGAAGTGTAAAAATCTGTAGCAAAGTGTGTAAAAATGCCTTGGAGAAGTTAGGAAAAATTAGTGTGTAGGAATTGGTAAAGTGAATGTTGGACTTGGGTATAGATGGTACAGTTACTTGGAAAGGAATTGGCTTGGTAAGAGGAGGTATTTGGGATGCTAGGAGTGACATTGGTAGAGGAAGTATTGGATGTTAGAAGTTGGAACAAAAATCTGTAGCATTGAAGGATGCAACTGTTGTAAGTGTGGAAGGGAAGTGATGAAATTGTGTAAGTGGATTGATGGATTTAGTAAAGAATTTGGTGGATGAACTAAGGCAATTTGAGGGGCCTAGGTAGTGTCTAAACATGTGGGATTACATGTAGGAAGATTGGAGAAACAATGGGCAAAGTATAGGACTGAAAACAGAAATAAAAATGCAAATACTGGGCCGACCGACCTTGGGACCGAACTTGCAAGGTCGGTCGAGCCCAGATTTACAAGACGGGAAAGCTTCTGGAATGGACCGAACTTGCGACCGGACTTGCAAGTTCGGTCGGACCAGAGAAATTCTCCCGTCTGTAACCTATTGGAATGGACCGACCTTGCGACCGGACTTGCAAGGTCGGTCGACGCAAAATTTTTCCGTCTTGTAACTTACTGGAATGGACCGACCTTGCGACCGGACTTGCAAGGTCGGTCGGGCTAAAATTTTCCGTTAAGTAACTCACTGGAGTGGACCGACCTTGGGACCGGACTTACAAGGTCGGTCGGCCCTGGAAATTTTCACCCGATGTAGCCTACTGACTTGGACCGAACTTGCAAGGTCGGTCGCAAGTTCGGTCGGGTCAAAACTTACAAAAAAAAAAACTATAAGACTATGGTTAGTATATGTATGTATGTATATGTATACCCACCTATACATATGTGCATATATAGGTAAGTAAACCATTGTTAAGTAATTAGGAGTAAGTAAATAAAATGTTAGTATTGTAATGCAAGACTTAGTAAGTATGGATTAGTAAACGTAAGAGTAATCGGGTTAAGTTAATGATAGATAGATTAATCATTCAACTGTATGTATATATAATAGGATTTGATTTGAGAACACCGGAGGAACGTTGGGATACAAGTACAACGGTGAAAGGTATGATTTCTTCATGCCCTGTATCCTAATCTGGTTACCCCGATTTGTGTGCTTATTTGATCACCTAATAAGATAAATGCATGAATCGGACTATATTGCGCCTACTTGTGCTTGTTTACATTGTTCTTGATGTTTGCCTTGAACAATAGTTTGTATAATTCATGAAACATATGAATGATGATGAAGTGTATTGTATTTTGTAGTGTACTTGTATATTGTAATGTATTTGTATGTAAGGGTATATGGGTATTGTATTATTGTGGCTTGAATGTTGACTTCTGCTAATTCCTAACTACCTGTGAGCCTCGATTTTAAACCCTATCCTATGTTGATTAAGTTGATTGGGATCTAGTCGGGTTTTAGGTCCACTTATAACCTAAGGTTAATAACTATGTCATATAACAATAATTATTAAAACCTAAGCTAGCTCACTGGAACCTATTGTGAGTCGCCACCTAATTTTCACCTAGAGTAAATTAGGAAAGGTAGAGTTCGGGTTCGGGGGCTTGATATTCGACTTAATTAGGGTTCAATTACTTTCATTACCCCTAGAAGTCGTTTTTCCTCTACTTAGTTTAATTACGGCTTATTACGAGTCGTTTTTGAAATACCCGCAAATTTTGAGTTAGGATATGTATAATATATGTTTAAAAATATAAGTTAGTAGTATATGGGAATGCGTGTTAGAGGCCCAGGGAAGTCAATAAAATTATCTAATCCTTATCCTTTCTCTAAATTGATATAATATTAAAGTATGTTATATTAAGCACATTCCTTATCTTCCAAAATTACTTATTATAATTTAATTATAAGATCTTCTAATCTATCTTAAAGGAATTATTAGTATCTATTTAACTATTTATTATTTCTTAAATAAATCATTTTTTCCCAAAAGATAATTACAATCATCCCTCGTCTTGTTACCATGGCTGAATTGTTTTCTTTATTTATATCGGTAAGTCATTCTTTATCTCTTAGTTAGTTACATAGTAAAATCTAATTTCCCTTTAAATTAATATCAACGTTAGTTACTATTTTCCTCTTCCACATTATTCGCATCATTAAATATTCTTTCTTTTATATAATTACAACACTGATTGTTTTACCTCCTAAAATATTCAAACGTTTTTCTTATTAAAAGAGTTCAATTCTAGTTTTACTTCTTCCTTTTCAAAATAAATATTTTATCTTTCCTTAAATATAAATATTTTCATCCTTATCTTTACGCAACAGCAAGTCATCTATATCTCGTTACTCCAACTAACCATTTGAATTGTTGTTTATTTCTTTCAACGAAATATCTTCTAGATAGTTTATTTACTCGCTTAAACTAATTATAATGTCAATCTGATTTCTTTCTCTCCTAATTAAATTACAAAACTGATTTACGGAATATCTTTCCTTCCTAAATTACTAGTAATATTTAAACCCTGATTTTCCCCCACTCTCTTCTTCATCATCGCAACATTCTACGCTCTTATTCCCAATTACAACATTCTTGTGCCTTCTCTCCTAAACTTCCTATTCACGTTCTTCAGTGTTGTTGTCAAGTCTCTTCCCTGGTGCCGATTAGAATAACAACGGACATCAATATCGATGGCGAGCTTCTGGTGATTTTGTTGAGTTGTCTTCCTGAGTCAAGAAATAATCAGGTAAATTCTGTGCTCATTGTTGGATTTTGATGTGGATTGTTTTCTATCACAAAATGTATTTTGAGAAACTCTGATGGAGATTTGGTAAAATGAGATTGTGATTTCTTCACGTGGCGCAAAGTTGTGGAATTCTGGAAATTGGTATTGGTTTTGTTTTGGGAGTTCTTCACTGATTTTAATTACTTGGAGTTCTTGGTGCTCCCTGATTCACCATGTTGGAGTTCTTGGTGCTCCCTGATTCACCATGTTGGTTCTCTGCACCCTGAGCATGAATTATTACACTGACTATATATATATCGCTGCATACAATGACTGCAGTTAAGCTCTATGATCTACTCTATGGACTGCTGATTCATAGGGGGTGTGCACACTTAAGGACTTAGAGTGAGGGTATTTGGTATTTCAGTCCGTCTGTGACTGCTTGGTTTGCTTTGGTGATTACTCATGTTGAAGACTCCCTATTGGTTTTGCGGTTGTGCTATTGGAAAATGGATTTGGTTTGTGTTTGCCAATTTTGTATGTTTCAGTTTAATCAATACACAAAGATTATTTTCAAAATGTATTTTACGTGATGAGATGGAATTTACTCAGTTTCACTGATTTGCGCGGTCCCTTCGTGTTTTTGTATATTGTTTTCTGATCGCAGGTAATGGTTGCTGAAGGTAGGGCTGGGAAACGCGCTATCACATAGATTAGGAAATCTGAAATTGTTTTTGAGACATTAAGTTGGGTTGCAATGTTTTGAGATAGAATATTCTAAGTTGCAGTGTTCGAAATACAATGTTTTGGTTTATTATGATTACATTACCATCGTTGGATTGAAATACTGGAGCTTCCGCATATTTTGAAAATTACAAGTTCACTTAGTTGTTTTTATTGTTTTGTTGGATCATTAGCCTGAGCACTCAAGGATTGAGTGTGGCGGTAGCACTCTGGATTGTTTTATATTTTCGATGTGGGTTTTGGATGTTAAACTCTTGACACCTTTGCTTATAAAATTTCTTTATCAGATGCAATTACAATGATATCATTATAGTACAATTCACAAGGATGTTTTCAATGTATTTTTGCAGAATTGGACCTGTCCGAACGTCCGTCCGGACATCCATGTTCGGACAGGCCCCGAAAGGTCTTTTATTTTTGCAACTTCAGTGGCGTCCGAACATCTGTCCGAACTTACATGTTCGGACAGCATGCGAGGACGGGTCTGGGGTGTAAGTCTCGGCATTGGTCCGAACTTACATGTCCGGACCAATGTTCGGACAAAACTTTATTTTCAGTTTTAGGACTCGTTTGAAGTCCGTTTTCAAATCCGTCTGCGGCGTTGGTTTCGTATCGTCGTGTACTTTCATATGAGGTAAAATCCAGGGTGTTACAAGGTGGTATCAGAGCATGGTTTTCGAAATAAGATAAGAATTGGTTGAAAAGGATTTAAAATTTGGAATAAGCCGTCTTTGGGGAATGGCCTTGTGTGTTATGATGTGTGCTTGGTTGTGTTATGCTGAAGTGTGTTGGGTTATATACTCTCATGTACTATGTGAGGTATTGGAATGTGTTGAGATGGATAATGGGTGGTATACGTATATATATATACTTTATTATATACATTATTATGGGAATTGTTAGTAGTTGATTTCAGTGTAGAATGGGAATCAGTTATGGGGAATGCTAAGAAATAAATTGCTTGGAACAAGGGTTGGAGGTATTGGTTGTGAGGATATTTTCTAGGATGATTTGTGTGACACCTTCTGGTGAGTTCTGCTTCTCCTTGATGATATAATATTTCCTTATATGTTATATGTATAAATATATAAATCTATGCGTACTAAGTTGTGCGGTATTATAAATATATATGGTTGCTACGAATAGTGAGTCTCTAAGCAATATGCCTGACGAACAATATCGTCCATTATCTGAATGTGTTTTCTTCCCTTGTTTATGAATGTGTATATGACGGTAGTTGCTTATAAAGGACCTTCTGTCACAGCATATAGACTAATTTGCCGTTTTGAATTCGTAGGGGGAGAAATATATTTAGATATATATATATATTTATACCCTAGTAATGACTATCGGATATTGAGGATATATATATATATATATATATAGCATATATATACACGCATATATAGATATATTTAATGAAGGGAATATGGGTATGTTATTGGTGTTAGTCCTAGGAAAATTTTAGAATGATAGTTATTTTGAATTTAATTAAACTAGGGGAAAATGTTTTACTTTTGCCACCATGGTTGTGTTGTGTGTAAATATGTTTTTCTATGTGTGACGAGTTTGTACAAAAATATTCTGGCATCTTTATTTAATGTTGCCTGTTTAAAGTGACTGTAGTAATTCAAGTTGGGTTAACTAAAGTTATAGAAAGTCATAACAACTGTTAATTATATTAACTACAACGTAGGGATAAATTATTAATTTTAATTGTCATCTATGTTGTTAGCGGTTGGATTTATAAGTTGTCTTCCAAATTTTTGTATTTGGTTTAAACGTATTTAAGAGTATTCAATAAATGAATAGTTACGTGTTAACCAGTTTCTCAAAAACATTATATATGTAACCGTGTTGTTTGAGATTATTATTATGTTTTTTTATATTGATATTTATAGTAAAGATATACAATCTATGTCTTATTTTATGTTCATGAACAATAAATAGTGGCAATTATTTTGTTGGCTGGAACACTAGTGTAATCTTGGTATTAAGTGAAGGGATTGTTGTGATCAGCTTGATAAATAAGTATAGGTAGTGTGGTTGCGACGCGTTACAGTTAGGATTTTGTAAAGGAAAAAAAAGTGTGATAAGTGCAATTGATCTTGATATGCTTGGCTGCGGAAAGTAAAATGTTAGTGTATTTATATGGGTGTACATGTGTAGATGTATCTATTTTAATATTACTAGTTGTGGCCTTGTTAAATGACCGTATTGGTGGGAGATGTGAACAATGCTGACAAAATATGAATATGTTTTTAGATACTTGTGTAATTTGGGATCATCATACTAGTCTTGCTGATTGGATTCACATATTATTTTCTATTTAAATAGGCTAGGGGATGTTACATGGTTTACAAAATGATAGTATTCTTGTATTTCTTATCAGAGTAGAGCGCAAAATGTTATACGTGTCATGAACATAATGTGTTGGCTGATCTTTCAACTAGGTTCTATTAACTCCTTGATGTTTGAAGTTTATGTTAAGATGATAAGTTGGTTAATCCGGGTGCTGAGTTGGGTAGACGCTAGTATTATAATTTATTGGGGATTACCTTGTTAAATATTGAAATTGGAATTGAGGTAGAAACCCCTGATTAAGTTCCATTTATATATTGACGAACTGGTTAGCAGTACCATATTAAATAATAGCATGAAGTGTACTACGTGATGAAACAATTGGTTGTCAATTATTTATAGAGGTCCTTCCGCGGTCTTGAGATATAATCAGTGGGTTAGGAAATTAATTGTGATTAAGACTTTTTACAACATGGTAATTATTGATGTAGGTTCGTAGCTAGACAAAGTATATGAAAACTAATGTGCTGGTCCCCTCGTATCTTTGGACGTGTATACTAAGTGATTGCTTATGCTGAGCTTTATGAGAAGTTTTGTGATAAATATTTATAATGTGTTAGTTTTTTTTTGGTGAATCTCATGCTAGGTATTGAAGAAGACCCTGACATTCTGATTTATTGAAATTTATTTTCGTGATTGTTTGTATTATAAATCTTGGTAAATCCTCATAGCTGGTTACGAAATGATTAACTATGTCACGTTGTACAACAGTAAAAGGTAGTATTTAATTGAGCTTTCGGAGTTTGGAAATAACTTGAATCTTGTAGACTAAATAGAGGAAGCATTAAGTAGATAGAGAAAGGATCAGAATTACGATCCCTGTAACTGGAGATTTCTGTAGAAATTAGTGATGGAATTGTGTGTTGGTCTTATCGGTTATGTTATAGGGTCGAGAGGTTGACTTGAGCTAATGGAAGTGTCTAAATTGGAATTAGGATTAAAACGGAAAAGGGTTAAGGGTATGAGTTGTGAGGACGCTTTTGTTGTGATTCCTGTTATGTTCTTGTATGAATTTTATACTAACTTACAGGAGGTGAAATATGATAATAATTAACCGTTTGGTTGATTTGAAATTATAAATATGTGTTATGCTCTTTCGTTGAGCTAGGTAGTTCATTGATTGGATGTACTTGTTTCGCTTGTGTTTTGGATGTGTATATTATGGTTATTGCTTAATTTTAGAATTATTGAGATCTTTTACAATGGATAACTATTTTAAGATGATGGTTTGGTTAATCCTTGCGCTAAATGTGGTGGAGTCACTAGTGTCCAGGCTGACTGGAAATTATTTGGAGATGTGTGATTGATTGGAACTTATGATGAGTCTTCATTGTCGATTGTTAATTGGTTAACAGCGTCTTGATTTGTAATAGTACAGATTATATTATTTATTGAGCCATTGATGATCAATGAGTAACTATAGTTTTGGTAATCGATTTGAGAGGTAGTCAACTGCTATACAAAAAAAAAACTTTTTTTATGACGATTTGCGAGAGATTTATCCTGGATCACATGGTTGGTGTTATGTTTGAGAAAGCAAAATGATACAATCATGGATAGGAGATTGGGTGTAATATCTTTGTGATTTTAAGGGGTTTTATTTCATTTAGGTTTAAGATTTCGTTGGGAGCTTGATACAGATCCTGGTTAGGATGATAAGCGATGGTTAGTTTGAGTCTTTGATTATTGACTTTTACATGGGGAAGTAGATCAACTGGTAAATTGGGACCCTTGGATTGAATGTTTCTTAGATGAATGTGATGTGAATATTAGGGATATAATATTAAACTTTTAGGATTATCAGCTGAGAGGTATAGACTCGGAAAATAATGACTTATGTATGACTTTGGCAGTGAAAATTGGGTAATGGAGGCGTACTGATTTCATGGTTGTTGTGATGATTTCGCCTAGTATAAGATTGTTTGAGAATGTGGAGTTAGTTAAATGTTTAAGATGTATGGGAAATTGGATGATTGATTTCGGGTCTGGGATAGGTATAAAAATTCCCATTTACCTTGTAAATAGATCTCCTGGAATGTTAATGAAATTTTCTAAGCTCGGTATTGTATATAAGAAGAAGAACTTGTTACAACGAAGGAAAGTAGGGGTATCGTTTAGGTTACAAGATGAAAATTGTAGGGATCTAGGATTTTAGTTCGTAAAATGACATTTATATTTTGGGAAATTTTATGGGGAAGGTTAATAAAAGTTTCTGAATAAACTTGATCCTTAGTAATTCAGTGGTGGATAAGAGATGAGTTGGAGATTTGTTATATGAGTTCCTTTAAATGTTGACTTGTGTTTTATGTGTATTGAGTTAATTTATTTATCATCCTTGGTGAAGATTGGAATCTTGATATATGAATGATAAGGTGTTGATCCAGATTTCTTGAAAGACATGAGATATAGTAAGTATTATAGGTGGATTTAAATATGGAAACTATCGTGGTAAATGTGTGGATTGTTATGATGTGTACTGGTATTGGATTCGTGTTATTAATGTGATGTGACGATTATGGAATTGTTGAATTGGTTTGGATTTCGGTCGTATGTGTTGGTTTGCCTTCATGTCTTGGACTTCAGTCTATGTGGTGAACCACTTAAATTGGCTTGAATTTTTGGTTGATGTATTGGAATGGTTGTTCAAGGGGGGCTGAGTACCACGTAGTCCTTTGTCATTCAGCTGGTATGCTTTAATATAGATTCAGCTTCTGCTTCAGGAGATAGTTAGTTTTAGCTTCGAGGGCGAAGCTTTCTTTTAAGGGGGATGAGATGAAATACCCGCAAATTTTGAGTTAGGATATGTATAATATATGTTTAAAAAAATAAGTTAGTAGTATATGGGAATGAGTGTTAGAGGCCCAGGGAAGTCAATAAAATTATCTAATCCTTATCCTTTCTCTAAATTGATATAATATTAAAGTATGTTATATTAAGCACATTCCTTATCTTCCAAAATTACTTATTATAATTTAATTATAAGATCTTCTAATCTATCTTAAAGGAATTATTAGTATCTATTTAACTATTTATTATTTCTTAAATAAATCATTTTTTCCCAAAAGATAATTACAATCATCCCTCGTCTTGTTACCATGGCTGAATTGTTTTCTTTATTTATATCGGTAAGTCATTCTTTATCTCTTAGTTAGTTACATAGTAAAATCTAATTTCCCTTTAAATTAATATCAACGTTAGTTACTATTTTCCTCTTCCACATTATTCGCATCATTAAATATTCTTTCTTTTATATAATTACAACACTGATTGTTTTACCTCCTAAAATATTCAAACGTTTTTCTTATTAAAAGAGTTCAATTCTAGTTTTACTTCTTCCTTTTCAAAATAAATATTTTATCTTTCCTTAAATATAAATATTTTCATCCTTATCTTTACGCAACAGCAAGTCATCTATATCTCGTTACTCCAACTAACCATTTGAATTGTTGTTTATTTCTTTTAACGAAATATCTTCTAGATAGTTTATTTACTCGCTTAAACTAATTATAATGTCAATCTGATTTCTTTCTCTCCTAATTAAATTACAAAACTGATTTACGGAATATCTTTCCTTCCTAAATTACTAGTAATATTTAAACCCTGATTTTCCCCCACTCTCTTCTTCATCATCGCAACATTCTACGCTCTTATTCCCAATTACAACATTCTTGTGCCTTCTCTCCTAAACTTCCTATTCACGTTCTTCAGTGTTGTTGTCAAGTCTCTTCCCTGGTGCCGATTAGAATAACAACGGACATCGATATCGATGGCGAGCTTCTAGTGATTTTGTTGAGTTGTCTTCCTGAGTCAAGAAATAATCAGGTAAATTCTATGCTCATTGTTGGATTTTGATGTGGATTGTTTTCTATCACAAAATGTATTTTGAGAAACTCTGATGGAGATTTGGTAAAATGAGATTGTGATTTCTTCACGTGGCGCAAAGTTGTGGAATTCTGGAAATTGGTATTGGTTTTGTTTTGGGAGTTCTTCACTGGATTTTAATTACATGGAGTTCTTGGTGCTCCCTGATTCACCATGTTGGAGTTCTTGGTGTTCCCTGATTCACCATGTTGGTTCTCTGCACCGTGAGCATGAATTATTTACACTGACTTATATATATATTGCGCTGCATACAATGACTGCAGTTAAGCTCTATGATCTACTCTATGGACTGCTGATTCATAGGGGGTGTGCACACTTAAGGACTTAGAGTGAGGGTATTTGGTATTTCAGTCCGTCTGTGACTGCTTGGTTTGCTTTGGTGATTACTCCTGTTGAAGACAACCTATTGGTTTTGCGGTTGTGCTATTGGAAAATGGATTTGGTTTGTGTTTGCCAATTTTGTATGTTTCAGTTTAATCAATACACAAAGATTATTTTCAAAATGTATTTTACGTGATGAGATGGAATTTACTCAGTTTCACTGATTTGCGCGGTCCCTTCGTGTTTTTGTATATTGTTTTCTGATCGCAGGTAATGGTTGCTGAAGGTAGGGCTGGGAAACACGCTATCACATAGATTAGGAAATCTGAAATTGTTTTTGAGACATTAAGTTGGGTTGCAATGTTTTGAGATAGAATATTCTAAGTTGCAGTGTTCGAAATACAATGTTTGGGTTTATTATGATTACATTACCATCGTTGGATGAAATACTGGAGCTTCCGCATATTGAAATTCAAGTTCACTTAGTTGTTTTTATTGTTTTGTTGGATCATTAGCCTGAGCACTCAAGGATTGAGTGTGGCTGTAGCACTCTGGATTTTTTATATTTTCGATGTGGATTTTGGATGTTAAACTCTTGACACCTTTGCTTATAAAATTTCTTTATCAGATGCAATTACAATGATATCATTATAGTACAATTCACAAGGATGTTTTCAATGTATTTTTGCAGAATTGGACCTGTCCGAACGTCCGTCCGGACATCCATGTTCGGACAGGCCCCGAAAGGTCTTTTATTTTTGCAACTTCAGTGGCGTCCGAACATTTGTCCGAACTTACATGTTCGGACAGCATGCGAGGACGGGTCTGGGGTGTAAGTCTCGACATTGGTCCGAACTTACATGTCCGGACCAATGTTCGGACAAAACTTTATTTTCAGTTTTAGGACTCGTTTGAAGTCCGTTTTCAAATCCGTCTGCGGCGTTGGTTTCGTATCGTCGTGTACTTTCATATGAGGTAAAATCCAGGGTGTTACAGTTTTAACCTAAGTACGCGAGCTTCTGTTTTTTTTTGTTTTTTAGCATTTTTTGACTGAAAATAAAAGTGAAAGTTGAAATTACCTAAACTAGGGTTTCGGAGGCAGAGTTAGGTCAAATTTTGTTTCCGTCCGTAGCCATGGACCTAATGTCCGTAACCACGGACCCTAGTTAATCTATGTGAAAATAAAAGTCGAATTAAACTGAAAACAAAAATTTGAAAAGTCCGGGGCCACGGACAGGACATCCGTAGGCCCGGACATACTTTAGCAAAACCTAAATTTTTAAAATTTTAAAATCCCGCCGCCGTCCGTGGGTGTCCGTGGCCACAGACAACCCGTCCGTGGTCCCGGACCATAGGTCCGAGATCCCGGACCACCCACGGACAGGGGTTTATGGTGGTTCCCGAAGGTGTTTTCGGCTCAAAATTTATGCACGTGTAGCCTGAAAGGTATACAATTCGTTAGTAATTGAAAGATTGCAGTTTGAAGTCGAATTATGTACGAAACTTGACGAACAAGTAACAAGGCAGAAACAAAAGTAATTAGCAATACAGAAGCGTAAAAAGGTTAGTTTGAACCCAAAATTTGACAGAGAGTTAATAAGGTCGTGGAGAGTTAGAAAAGTAGAATTGCAACCTGTTTTACCTTCAAATTCAGGAGGATTCTTCACGTCGGGATTCTTCGGAGGCTCCGATGGTGCCGGTTCCGGATTGAGTTCGACCTGAGCTTCTGGTTGTTGATTGTTGAAGGTGTTCTTCACGTTTTGGAGGTGGTTTGGTTGATGTTTGATGATGTTGTGGGAGTTGAAAAATATGTTTTGGTGTTGATTTTGGTGAGATTTCGGTGTTTGATTGTGGCTCTGGAGTTCAAAAGCGTGGAGAGAGAGAGACGGCTGCCTTCTTTGAGAGTCTAGGGTTCTTGAGGTTATTCTTTGATCATGGGATAAGGTTCCTTATATAGGCTTCCTTAAAGATAGAAAAATCCGGTAAAAACCGAGATTTACCGACGTTTTAGCTCAAGGGTTTCCAAAAGGAATTTGATTATGAAATTTCACACATGGGTAAAGGATGATATTTCTGATTTTTCTAAAGTGGAATCGAATTTTTTGGATATTGGAATATTTTTAAATTCAATTTCTCGTCAGATTCAATCAGAAATTGCTAGAAATTATTGGAAATTCGAAAAATCAAAATTCCAACGCCATTATGCTTCAGATGTCATCCTCTATCATGGGTTAAAATTTCAAAGCATTTTGAATTGATTTGACCCTTATTTGGAGGAGAGAGAAAGCCTATAGGGGGCTTAGGAGCCTTGAAAAATTACGAAAATGCCCCTGGAGATGACTAAGCTGTCCCTAGTACTCTGGAATGTGCCGATCGAACTGGGAACCCTCGCTACTAGCCTATTAGTAGAGACTCTCTTCCGGGGGGTGGAAATTTTGGGTATAACAGATTGCCCCCCGTCAACTAGACTTTGTAATGGAAATGAAAAGGCTAGTTGATGCTTGAGTGATACCCCAAAATTTTGGATCTTAAAAGACCACACGTGCAATCCGACAAGTTGTGTCGAGCTATTCTAAGGCGCTGACTACCTATGAGTAAAGTGGAATGGTGTCGAGCGGTTCTAAGGCGTCGACCACCTAAAGGTAATAATGAAGCAATGTCAGACTATTCTAAGGCGCCGATTACCTATAAGGATGATATGATGTCAAGCTATTCTAAGGCGTTGACTACCTATAATGAATGAGATGATGTCAAGCTATTCTAAGGCGTTGACTACCTATAATGAATGAGATGATGTCAAGTTATTCTGAGGCGTTGACTACCTATCAGTGATTGAAAATTGGTGTTCGGTCGAGTTCTTCTATTCGGGTGAGTTCTGCTGCTCTAGTGAGTTCTGCTGCTCTGGTGAATCTGAATCTTTGGTTGAGAATCTGTATCTCTGAAGAGTCTGTACCTTCGGCTGAGAGTCTGTATCCCTGAAGAATCTGTACCTTCGGCTGAGAATCTGTATCCCTGAAGAATCTGTACCTTCGGCTGAGAATCTGTATCCCTGAAGAATCTGTATCTTCGGCTGAGAATCTGTATCCCTGAAGAATCTGTATCTTCGGCTGAGAATCTGTATCCCTGAAGAATCTGTACCTTCGGCTGAGAATCTGTATCCCTGAAGAATCTGTATCTTTGGCTGAGAATCTGTATCCCTGAAGAATCTGTATCTTCGGCTGAGAATCTGTATCCCTGAAGAATCTGTACCTTCGGCTGAGAATCTGTATCCCTGAAGAATCTGTATCTTCGGCTGAGAATCTGTATCCCTGAAGAATCTGTATCTTCGGCTGAGAATCTGTATCCCAGAAGAATCTGTATCTTCGGCTGAGAATCTGTATCCCTGAAGAATCTGTATCTTCGGCTGAGAATCTGTATCCCTGAAGAATCTGTATCTTCGGCTGAGAATCTGTATCCCTGAATTATGACGAGGAGTCTCATGATGAAAGTTAATTATGAAAGTGCCAAACGTGGCAATGTGCATGTTGAAATACGATCAAAGTGTATGTAAGAAATTTGTCCAAAACAAGAAATTGCTGAAAGAGGTGCCAAACGTGGTAGTGTTTGAAGAATAATCTGTTTACTGAAAAGGAAAGCGAAATTATCATTTCCTAACCATAGACTTCGGACTTGTAATTTATCTCCTAGGAGATGAACATGCCATCGGTGGGGTATGGTGTATGATGTAAAGGTAAGGGCTTACGTGGGCCTGTGGTGTTTGATGTGGAGGTAAGGGCTTATGCGGGCCGGTGGTGTGTGATGGTGGTGGTGATGTTTGAGCTCTGGGTTCCAATTGGTGTTGTCATAGCAATTGTTGGAACCAACAATTGCCCCCAGTATTTTTCCCTTAAGACAATCTGAGCTAGAGTTCATGGCAATCGATCGTTCCGATCGATTGCCCCCAGTATTTTCTTTTATCAAACGTGCGAACGAGTCTCGTCCTCACAGGGTCAGGGCTTATGTTTTATGTGGTGCTTCCTAACCTACACTCGGCGTGTTTGGTGCTTGCACTCGTTCCTCACCAACAGTCACAACTTCTAGACCATTGAATTCGATATTTGATGGATTTACGCATTTGATCTGTTACTTTCACGTGATTGGACACACAACTATCAAGTCGGAAGTCTTTAAAGCTTATAACGTGGCCACGGGGTGTGATGAAGGACAACGGGACCATGGAGGGATATTTGAGGTATGTGGAGCTTAAGTGGGTGACCAAAGCTGCAACTTGCGTCTTCTCTCAGATTCATCTTCCTTGTCCTGAAGTCGTCTAACTGCTTCATGTTGACGTTGTTTTTGAACTTCTGGACTTGAGCTTTTGAAGTTGTCCTTTACACCATTTCTCTTTTCGTCTTTTGGATTTCTTTGAGGCACTTCGGTTTTGCCTCTTTGTTTGATCCTTTCTTGACTTTGCCTTCGGGGTTCTTGTGTTTCCCGGTTTTGAGTTTTGAGAGCTATTTTGATGTGAGCTCTTTTGATCCTGTGTCACCTTGGGACCATTTGCGGATCACTTCGTCATGCTGATAGCGGCTTTGCTTCTCTGGACTGATGAAAACGTTATCTGAGAGTCAGGCTCCTCGCTTCCTTTGGTCACCGGGTTGGTTATTCATCACGGGCTGGCTTGCTCTGTGGAGCTTTGCAACAAGGATATATGAAAGGCTCAGCGGGGGTGCCTAGGGTTTAATGTCAGGGTTTACAGGCTTTTAGCTATGTGGTGTTGTACCTAGGTGCTTCGTCATTCCTGATAGTTGTGTATCCGCTCGTTGTTACTTTTCGCAGGTCTAAGAGTAAATTTACAAATTATCTCCTTCGGTCGGAGTTATGCCGTTTACCTCACCTTTGAATGTGGTCTCACCGGAGTCGTGTAAAAATGACACGCTCGTTCACTCATGGTTTTTCCACTCAAGACACTCTCGCGAGATTTTCACTCGGAAACTCGTTCGCACAAAAGATGACGAACTTAAACTTAGATTGCCCCCAGTATTGATTTTGGGGTTGGTGACAACAATTCAATAGATGTGGACCTTGAACCTCTTTGTGGGTTGTGAGTTGTGGTGTTTGGTTAGGCATGTTCAAATTTTCAGAAACAAAATGCAAGTCTTTGTATTCCATTGCATAGTCAGAAAATGATTACTTCGTGATCCTTGAAAGACGTGAGCGCTTTTTTTAGTTTTAATGAATAATGCTTTGTACAAAAATTATGAAAATGGAACTATGTTTTATTCAACAAAAAGAATAATGTTGGAAATTACAAACTCAAGAAAACTACCGAAAATGATCAAGGGAACTAACTACTACAAAAGTTGAAAGACAACTAAACAAGAGAAGAAATGCATTTAATGAGAAAAACACTAAAAAACAACATTTCTGATGATGCTTGGGCACGCTGCTTTGCGCTCTCCACCATGTTCTTAGAATTGGAGCCCTTGGTCAATTAGATCCTGGATTCTGTGCTGTAGGGCCCTGCAGTGGTCAGTGTCATGACCGGGCAGCTGATGGAAGGGACAAAATTGATTAAGATCCTTCCCCAAATGAGTAGTTCCTGGCCTCAGGGCGAGCGGTTGCATCGGATATCTTCCTCGAAGCTCTTCAAGTGCTTGTCTTGGTGTTCGACCGATGTCTGTAAACTCTCTCTGTCGAGAATTCCGTCGAGGTGGTTCTACTGTCCCAACGCTCCAACCAGGTCCTCTTGACTGTCGATCACTGTCTTCCTCATGTTGCCTGGTTCTCTTGCGGGTGCAGCTTTGGATGCAAGTTGCTGCTCCTGGTTGCCTAATCACTTTCCTGAGTTCTGTAGCAATTTCTTTGACATTCCCCTTCGATCCTCGGACCCTAATGGAGCCAACTTCAATGCAGTCAAAAAGGGTGTTGAGAAGCCTGTCCACTAACTCATCCCGAGCTTGACGTTCGGACTCGAGGGAAAGAGCCTTTGCTTTCAACTCTTCGATAACAGCAACATAGTTAGATTCCACGGCATCCATGGCAGCACTATGCCTCTGCTCTATGGCTTCAATGGTGGCCATGTGCTTTTGTTCCAAAATTGCGAGCTGGGCTTCCATGTCGATTGGACCGCACTTAGGACTTGAGTCTACCTATGTCCAAGGTGTCCATTATTAGCTAACAAAAGGAAGTGGGCTGAAAGATACTAAGGTGAGAATGACGCTTCACAAGATAGATCAAAACAGACTTAGGCTGAAAGCAAGTGGGCCAGGATACCCAGAGAATGAGGTGTTTGGGCTGGGGTATCTCTCAGACTATAAACTGGAATTTGGACTGAAATGTAAACAGATGGCTTTGATTGGGCCTGAGAGGTAACACCTAGATCTAGGGTTTTGGGCCAGGGCCCGAATAAGAAGTCTACCTAGACTAGAATGAGCCCTTGGGACGGAATGTGTTTGGGCCTGGAGTAAAGCACATGGGCTAGAATGGTCCCTAAATCACAAATGGGCCTAACATTCTTTGGGCCAGAGAAGATGGTTGCCAAGCCAAAAAAGATTTTATTTTCAGGCCTTGTGAGTTATTTCAAGTTCAGATGGATTTCCTTTTTATGGGCCTAGAACTAATTGGATAATTCAAATTGGGCCAGAAGAGAAATCACCTAAGTCTAAGCTTTTGGGCCGAAACCCGAATGACTCACATATTAAACCAAACAGGACCTCTGGGCCACAAACAAGTAGAGCCGCCAATTCGGTTGGGCTAGGTTAATGTAGGAGAAGTTCCTATCAATCTCTAGGCTGGGTAATGGGCCGATCATACAAGCAAATAAGGCCCACACAAATTCAACATGTCCTCACTTGACGGTTAAATCAATTTGGGTATGGATCGTCTGGAGAGGTGCTTGGGGCTTGGGCCCAGGTCGCCACAAAGGAATAGGGCTTGCACGCTATTCTCTTTGGGCTTCCCCACTTTTTTCACATCACCTGAAGGTATGCGTCTGCGGCCGGGTCTTTGACTGACCAAACAATGGGCTAGGTAAGGACACTGCCAGGAAAACGCCGTGGGCTAAGGCCCAGGTATTAAGGGGATGTGGTTAGACGGCATCCTCCTCTTTTCCCCCGCTTATTCACATCACCTAAAAGGTGTGAGTCCCTGACAGGGGACCCTCAAACGGGTCCCGGGATGAAATCGGTTTAGGTGGACCCTCGCTCTCATGTGATGCAAAGGTGCATAAAATTAAAGTGCGCACAAAAGTAAACAAACAAAGTAATAAAGCCATAAATAAACATTTTTCGAGTTAAGCCCTCTTTCTTAAAATTAAACAAGTTAATATTAAGAGTTTGTCCCCAGCAGAGTCGCCAGTCTGTGAGCCTCGATTTTAAACCCTATCCTATGTTGATTAAGTTGATTGGGATCTAGTCGGGTTTTAGGTCCACTTATAACCTAAGGTTAATAACTATGTCATATAACAATAATTATTAAAACCTAAGCTAGCTCACTGGAACCTATTGTGAGTCGCCACCTAATTTTCACCTAGAGTAAATTAGGAAAGGTAGAGTTCGGGTTCGGGGGCTTGATATTCAGCTTAATTAGGGTTCAATTACTTTCATTACCCCTAGAAGTCGTTTTTCCTCTACTTAGTTTAATTACGGCTTATTACGAGTCGTTTTAACCTAAGTGCGCGAGCTTCTGTTTTTTTTTTGTTTTTTAGCATTTTTTGACTGAAAATAAAAGTGAAAGTTGAAATTACCTAAACTACGGTTTCGGAGGCAGAGTTAGGTCAAATTTTGTTTCCGTCCGTAGCCACGGACCTAATGTTCGTAACCACGGACCCTAGTTAATCTATGTGAAAATAAAAGTCGAATTAAACTCAAAACAAAAATTTGAAAAGTCCGGGGCCACGGACAGGACGTCCGTAGGCCCGGACATACTTTAGCAAACCTAAATTTTTAAAATTTTAAAATCCCGCCGCCGTCCGTGGGTGTCCGTGGCCACGGACAACCCGTCCGTGGTCCCGGACCATAGGTCCGAGATCCCGGACCACCCACGGACAGGGGTTTTATGGTGGTTCCCGAAGGTGTTTTCGGCTCAAAATTTATGCACGTGTAGCCTGAAAGGTATACAATTCGTTAGTAATTGAAAGATTGCAGTTTGAAGTCGAATTATGTACGAAACTTGATGAACAAGTAACAAGGCAGAAACAAAAGTAATTAGCAATACAGAAGCGTAAAAAGGTTAGTTTGAACCCAAAATTTGACAGAGAGTTAATAAGGTCGTGGAGAGTTAGAAAAGTAGAATTGCAACCTGTTTACCTTCGAATTCAGGAGGATTCTTCACGTCGGGATTCTTCGGAGGCTCCGATGGTGCCGGTTCCGGATTGAGTTCGACCCGAGCTTCTGGTTGTTGATTGTTGAAGGTGTTCTTCACGTTTTGGAGGTGGTTTGGTTGATGTTTGATGATGTTGTGGGAGTTGAAAAATATGTTTTGGTGAGATTTCGGTGTTTGATTGTGGCTCTGGAGTTCAAAAACGTGGAGAGAGAGAGACGGCTGCCTTCTTTGAGAGTCTAGGGTTCTTGATGTTATTCTTTGATCATGGGATAAGGTTCCTTATATAGGCTTCCTTAAAGATAGAAAAATCCGGTAAAAACCGAGATTTACCGACGTTTTAGCTCAAGGGTTTCCAAAAGGAATTTGATTATGAAATTTCACACATGGGTAAAGGATGATATTTCTGATTTTTCTAAAGTGGAATCGAATTTTTTGGATATTGGAATATTTTTAAATTCAATTTCTCGTCAGATTCAATCAGAAATTGCTAGAAAATTATTGGAAATTCGAAAAATCAAAATTCCAACGCCATTATGCTTCAGATGTCATTCTCTATCATGGGTTAAAATTTCAAAGCATTTTGAATTGATTTGACCCTTATTTGAAGGAGAGAGAAAACCTATAGGGGGCTTAGGAGCCTTGAAAAATTACGAAAATGCCCCTGGAGATGACTAAGCTGTCCCTAGTACTCTGGAATGTGCCGATCGAACTGGGAACCCTCGCTACTAGCCTATTAGTAGAGACTCTCTTCCGGGGGGTTGAAATTTTGGGTATAACACTACCTAACTCCTAACTTAAGTGAGTAAACCGGAATGAGTAGAAGTCCGATATAGCTTCGGCCACGCGTGAGGATGCGGAGTCACAAGAGGTTGGCTGCAATACCTGACTCTTAAACTGGTCCACGGCCCAAATCCCTTAAATGGGTAGCATCCCGGATTGGTGAGTCAAGTAAATCCCGGAGGTGGGACGGAGTAGTCCCCAGGGCCGGAGGTCCCGACGACTTAACTTGAGTAAGAGTAAGAGTAAGTAAGTATGGATCCGTAAGTATGTATGCATATGAGTATGTATGCGTATGTATGAAGTAACGAGTAAAAGAATAATCTCCACCCGATTAACCCGGGTGGACCAATGAAGCTAACAAGAACTGTATCCTGTGTATGTGTAATTCGGAAAAAGGTGAGTATGTATTGAATGGTTATGTTGGACTTCGTGTATGTATTGAAGTGTATGTATGTGTGTATGTCTTGCGTAGTGTATTGTAACATTGTGTGTAAGAGCATGTATGTTTGTATGAAAACGAACCGCATGTATTCGACCAAGTGGTCGGCGTACCCTCACTAGTACGCGGGGTATGCGGTTATCATGCTCGGCGAAAGCTGACCCCTTCGGGGGACATTTTTTAGTGTGCAGGTACCCGAAGCAATATGGTCAAGGAAGAGACCGGAGGCACACCCTTGTACTTAGAAAGTAAGTAGTTGTGAGAAAATGGGTAGATGTAGACTCCTAGAGAGTATGTATGAACTTGGAAGTGACATTATAAATGTATAAGGATCCTAGTAGACTCGGTGAAGTATATTGTATTGTATGGATTGAAGAGGAGTAAGTATTGAATGGAGCATTGTTGTAATTGATTGATGAATGGAGTATGTATTATAAATGTGTAGTACTCGGGATTCCGGTCCATCAGACCGATGCTGTAAGCAGTAGTAGTAGCCTTGTTAGCCACGTGGGTGGTTAACGGCATTGTATCACCCATTGTATGCATGTAAGTAAGTAACCGCTGCGTGTATCTGATGTGTAAGGAGATTGGACAGTAAGCATGTATTAATGGTAGGGGTGTTACAAAAAGTGGTATCAGAGCGAAGTGTCGCTCTGATGACTGGAAATACCGAGTTTAGGGAATACCGAGTTAGGAAGTAGAAGCTTAGGGCTAAGGGCTGAGTGTTAGCATTAGAGATATGCTAGTTAGGAACTACCGGGAGTACCGGATACCTACAATACCAGTCCTGCCCGCCGCAAACCCCACTGTATACTTGGGAAAGGACGCCAGAGAGAAGAAAAGCCTTCTCATACTCAGGAAAACCCGATCTGGCAGTTGTGAAACAATCACACAGTAACAAGGACCGACACATGATAGATTCCAAGGATTTGAAAGTCTCGGAGATGGATTTCAGTTGAACAACAATACCCGCACTCAATGGCGGTGGAATGAGCATTCCAACCATATGGAGGCTACAACTTACAACAGCATGGGGCGACGTGCTTAACAGTCGCGACACCTAGCTAGTCAACCAACAACAGGAAAGAAGCACTAACCGTGCAAGGGAATGAAAAAGGGAGCAGTAACGGGGCCCGAGACACAAGTCTACGGGATAGTAATACTTGAATAATACCACCAACGGTATGCTAGCCGACTAAGGACATAGTCGGAAGCGGTTAACTCTAAAGCTACAACGCCACTAAGGTTGCAGTACCTGGCCAATATAGCCCAAACAACTACAAGAACAACCATGAGATGTAATCCAATAGGACTACAAGAGTAGTGCCTAAACCAGGAAGGCTCAGTGACCACCACAAATGTGTGGGAACGAGCCACAAGGAACGACACTGAACCAAGTAGAGTGGGAATCTCCCAGGATTGGAGGAGTACACAGATCTACTGCAGACGTTATAATCTGAGTGGTTGAAATGGTGTAAAATTAAAAGGAAAGAAATTAAAACTCAAAATAAACGTCGGGCTGCAAACAAATCCCGGTCGCAGTAGTATAGTGAAAATGTAAGCGACCGGATATCGAACCACGGGACTAATATACATATTATAGTACCTAAGCGTGTCACAGGAGGGGGGATTAATTGACTTGTTTTTATAAATAAAGGGAAGATAAAATAAACTAAATTAACAGATAAGCTAAACGGGACTCTGGTTCAGATTATAAAATCTGCTCTTTCATGCTATTCCTACTGGTTTAATTATAATTGTCTGGCAAAATTCCTTTAATTATCTTAAGGACTAAGTCATAGCCTCATAAGAACTCGTTTACCAGAAATGCTCGGTCTAATCAAGGTTCGAGCACTCTTATGTAAACGGACATTAAATTCGAGGAAATATAATTGCATCTGAAAATACTAACTCATTAAATCATAATAGAGCTTTCTCCAGATTTACGGCTTAATCAACCTATCTATTTATCACCTGGTCTGATCAAAATAGACTTAGCAAGCAATTTAATAAACTCATGACATTTATTAAAAAGGCGAGAGATGAGCTTTAAGCGTAACAAACTTCATTAAATTAAAACCAGTAAAAACATTGCATAATTAATACAGTACATAATAATCATTCGCAAAGCATATGAACTCTAGCCTAACATATTAAATAGTTTGGTCTTCTATTAAATACGTGAGACTAGAGGTGAAATTAATGAGATGAAAAGAAAACAAATGGAGAAGCGGGAGATTAGAGATGAAGATGAACGAGTGAGTGAAAGTGTAGTGGTACGAAGATGGAATGATGGTGTGAATTGGAACTCCAGAGGAACCACGGACAGAACCTCTGGAAGGACACTCAGTAAGGAGGAATGAAGCTCGTATTTATAGAAGAAGAAGAACAGAGCAGCAGCTCATTAGCTCACTGATTGAGCTCGTTGATTGCAGCTCCCCATTGATTGCAGCTATTGATTGCGCAGGGGACAGGGCTGGAACACGTGCGTGATTTCTGGTAGGCGCCGTCTGCTTAATGGATATGACGGAATCAAGTTGCAGAATCGCCGAAGAAGATAAGCCCATTTACACGTGTCCGCTAGATAAGTGGCGGTCTCCTCTATCTTGTCCGCCTGTTTATCAAGCGGTACACTCAGTTCACGTCCGCCTCGCGGTCTCCTCTGTCTTGTCCGCCTCTTAAGTGGCGGTCTCCTCTGTCTCAACCGCTTGCTCTCTTCTGTCTCTTGTCCGCCAGTTAAAGGGCGGTTTCCCTCTCTGTTGTCCGCCATATAAGGAGGCGGTACTGAGGGGCGGACTCATGTGTGACATGCACGTGAGTTTCTTTAATCCTTATAATATATGTCTTTGTTTGTTATTTTTCCTACATTTTAACACATATAATACATCAGTTAATATAGCAACATAAATATAGGAAAAAACCAAGATAAGTGAGAAACATTACTAAAAATGCTGCAATTAATAAGGTGATTAAACCTTAAAAAGTCTATATGTTTTGCACTTATCATCTACGACAGCCATGTCTAGACCACCAAGAAGCTACCTAAAGGACCGAGTATACCAACTATAGATCAATAAGATCAAGGGAAGAGTCAACAAGACTATCAAATGCGAGTGGAAACAGTACCGTGATCGGTATATGATTACTCAAAAACCACCAGTATCACGCACTTGCCACGGCAAGTGCAGTAAAGACAGAAATATGTAAAGGAACTCTAACACACCACAGGTACATAGTGATGTACCGTGACAGCGATGAAGCAACTACAGGAATAAACATCCTAAAACTGAAGGAATGGAACCTTGGAAAGGCCTAACGGCCCGACCACTGTATTTAGAACATACCAGTCAGCGAGAGGCTAGACTTGGTCAAGACCTCAAACGTGGCTATGCCATGAGAGATTTCTTTTAACACCGAACCATTGTTTTAAAACCCAAAATTTTCTTTTCAAAACCACAACCCTCTTTTAAAACCTTGGATTTTAAAACCAGACCAACAACATTATGGTGAGTATCATAGGATGATACAAGAGGAGTTGGCAACAGAATACTTCACCTAGGCGTGTGACGAACACTACGAGTATACCCGTTACGGGATGTGGGACAACCGCACTCCGAAGGAGCTTGCGGGCCTAACACGTAGTCGAGTAAGTGGTAACGTATCAACATGGTACCCCACGTATGTATACATGTAGTGTGCGACGCACGGGAAGTAGTCAACTCCGTTCTACGGACCATGAGTGAGATCAACCAGAACAGCTGGACACTTCAGACAACTAAGTATCAAGGAACTCAGAGAATCCATCTGAAGATGAGGAATAAGAACTAGAAGGTGCAAAGAGCACATACTAGTAAGTATAGACATTGGATATGTCACAAATAATTCAAGCGATCACCTGACAGCTGGGAAGGATACCCAGACTGGGCACAGTAAGGCAAGAGCCTAATGTGAACACAAAGATGCTCAGCAAACGGGACAGAACTCCCAAGAGCAATCACAAGATTACTACGAAACACAATCCATCATTGGAGAGGAATATAAACCTAGTCAAGAATACTAGGAGCAAGTGTATATAGTCTACCCAAGAACGGGAGACGTTATAACCCAAAAAAGGGACGACTCAAGTACAATACCATAAGACGGTATGGAGGACAACACACGTTATAAACATTAGCCGGATGTAACGGCACAGCTACCAACACCCAGGAGCGATCCTTGAAGGGTGTCTGCGTTAACAACAGTTGAACAAGCGTAATGATACGAGCACGGGAGCTAAAAAGAACACTCGGTTAGGACACCAAAGGGATTTCACTTAACAGGAAATGCCCTAAATTACTGAGAGGCACCTATTAACACCAGATTGCCTAAAGGGTCTCCTATGAACGGAAGCGTGATGTCACGACTTACCATGGAGCCCAATAATATCTCAACCTATGACGGTATACATGGAGTGGAGACATGTATAAGCAGCTTGCAAGGGGCATAGCTTGCAGCAATACGGCTTAGAAGCCGTAAACCAAATACGTTATACGAACTCAAACGGTTGCAAAACCCACACCATTTGTAACAAGACTTGCTAGAGGGATTGCCTCATACGACAAGAAATCAACAACTGGACCATAAATTCAAACCCAACATCCTGAGTGGCTTGGAGTAATGGCCAACTCAATGTCACTGTCACTAGAGCATCAGCCTAGTATACAGTTGACGGAGTTCTAATTACCGCCATGCCTTCTGTAGCAATGGTAGCACAGGGGCATAAGAATCATGATAATGCCAACATTGGCCTAGTCCACACTTGAACACTACGAGAAACCCAAGGGAAGGTACCCTCGTTAACCGAAGACCACCAATGCGGTGATGATGTGAACCCTTAGAAAAGGCTTCCATCTACTATAACGATAAAACCCACGCAATGGAGATTGCCAAGGGGCGACGGAATAAGGAAATGAGATTTCCAAACCATTACGACTTAAAGGAGTAAGCATACTCCATATGCACCCAAACATATAGCGGACCATTGTGTGAACACCACCATGGTAAACCTAGTCATAAGATCTATGAGTGGAAACAAGCCTCTCAACAAGAACCTCATTTATCAATGATAGAACGGGACCAGAAAACCCTTGAAGTTTCTTGGGATGTCCCGGTGATGTACATACAAGAATAAAACCGCACAGCTAGAGCCTATAATCAATGCTCAGCTTTGGGAGGACAGTAATTGTCAAAAACAATCGATGTGAGTGCACATTGCACACCACGAATGACCAACGCTCAAGAGAGCTTGTAAACCGGTAAATTGCTTTATCCTTGGTCAACCAAGATACTTGGTAAATTGTATCACAAATGATGATAGAATGTGGGGTAAGTTAACCTACACATAAAACCTAAGTGGAATAAGACATCTCCACATTGGGAAGATAATAAGATTGCCGTATGCTACGACAACCGTCATACACACAAACACAGGAAACTCCTAGTGTATTCACACCAACGACAATGGCAATGTGTAAAGGTGCTACCACAGTAACAGAGACAGTAAGAACAATGTTGTACAATGAGTAAGAATACGGTGCGCAACAAGCGACCACTATGAGGAAGTGACAGATAATGAAACGGAGTATAAGTATGAGATGACACACAGAAATATTCTTTCCTATCATATAAGTGACTTACTGTCAAGCGTTTACGCCTCTGCACTCTGTATGACTGAGTGTTTTGGTATTGCACTTGTGCAGCTAATGACCTAATGGGATGGCTAGGGATATGGAGAACGTAAACCGTAGTAAACCCTTCTTTTCACCAGCAAACATGGCACAAGCCAATTAAGCAAGCTTAGCAACAACCGTGCGGCCTAAGGCCAAAGAAGCACGAAGAGTGCGAAACACACTGACAATCACAGAGGTGAATTCCAATGGAATAAAAGGTGAAAGGAGACTTAAGAAAGTCACTAGAACCGACGCATATCAATGCAAAGTCATACAAGTAAAGGACACTTGTACCGAACCAGGAGAACTGGTATGATTTAGAAGCTAGTGACAACAGAGGAAGCACTACAACTAAGTAGTGACTTAACCTCGCCCGACAATAGGTCGGAGGAGCTTAATGAATAATCGTGGAAGCATAAATAGCATGTGCAGTAGATTACCAGAGAGCTGGTTATAAATCTTAAACTCGTTGAGTTCAAACGTGGTAAAAGAATACCGCAGTTGTTTAGTAAACCTCATTCCCATAATAGACGGATGAGAAGGTGATGTATAGCACATTAAGGATAACAAGAAGGGTGAATAACCCAAGTTATCAGGGTCGCGCAGCAGAAGCTGGTGGGCCATAGCTAGGAGATCAATGTACCTAGAGAGCATAATACAATGGCTAGTAATGCCTTGAAGCCGATTAGGCTAGAATCGAATTACATATGAGTTAAATAAACTCATATAGGAACTCTTGGTGCAAAGACTAAACCATTGGTATGGTTAAGACCCTTTGACCAGAGCATATTATATAGTATACCGTAGTGAAGCTAAACGCTTCAGTTTACCCAAACTGATTAAACCAATGTTTAATAATAATAACATATGGTAGATTACGTGGGCGTAATCCCTTTTAAGGGGGGTAGAGCGAAAACCGCTTAATGTAAGTTTTGTGAATAAAACACATAAACCATAATGTGCATAGCACAAATGAGAACCAAATTGATGATTGATACTATGTTAAATAAACATAAGTACTCATTCACACTGTAATTATGGTAATTAGGCATTAGACATGCAAATACCATAGGAGGAGTATACCCATCTTGTAACACCAATGTAAGAGTATTAGTAAAAGAAAAGTAATGAGTAGTGGACGGAGCTCCACAAGTATTGTAACCTTTGAAGAAGGAGTACGAAATGAATGAGGATAGTAGATGAATGAAGTTTTTGAGTTGTGGAATCGTAAGTAAAATATTTGAAACAATTGAAGCCAACTAAATCTTATAAGTGTAGTATTCCTTAGTTAGAATATAGGAGATGATGGTGAGTAATGGATGAAAGTAGTGAAGGTTGATGAAATGAGCATTAGGATTGAACCATGGAGTAAAGCATTTGGGAAGTAGAGTGAGGACGATTGATGGACGGATTCCATCCTTTGGAGATGTATGAATTCGTAATCACGACTAGGAAGAATAAAAGATAGAAAATGAAAACAATTAAATTATTTGTTTGGTTGAACCTGATGTGGGAAGTTGAACTTGATCCTAATCAGATCAAGGGAAACCAAACACAAATTGGAGTGGAAAGATAGTTCAACACTGATGCTGATCACATCAGGGTCGAATGATTCTTGAAGCTCCCCTCAAGTGGTCACAAAAATCACACATAGGATAGAAGTAATGAATACAAATTGGAATTTGGAGTTGTATGCTTTAGGAAGATTTCTACTTAGTAGTTGTAAAAGAATTTTTCTTAGACTGGAGAGTATGTAATTGTTGGGAGTTATACCGGAGAAGATAGTAGTGTAACATGTTATATTATTCCAAGGGCAACAGGACATAGAGGAGTCCTGTGTCGAGATGACCTGAGTGCTTACGGGATTGGGATGTGTATTGCATTGCTTTGGGGATAGCTTTGCACTGTATGTATGTATAAAGTTTGTAATGAGGAACCGGACAGTTGATAGTAATATGGATTGGAGTAATTATTGTACATTGGTATGGTATGGAAAGGAGAAACATTGAGTAATGAATCTGGGAATTGTAAGGAGGAGGAATGTATGGCTTCGGTATTAGGCAAGTATAAATGAGTAAGTATAGAAATCCCATAACCGCGAACAACTTTGAGGACAAAGTTCTTAAGGGGGGTAGATTGAAATACCTCGAAATTAAATATAGGGATTAAAGTTAATCTAATACTTAATTAAGGGCCTAATGGTACCTGAGTAATATTGGTAAGGAAAAATAAAACCAAAAGAATAAGAGAACGCTTAAAAGGCGAAAAACGCTAAATAAGCGTTAAATAACCATAGGAGGTATGAGACCTCGGTTAGAGTATTATAGGGATTCTAAAGGTTTAATAAGACCTAAATAATATACGGGAACAACTCCCGAAGAAAACGGATCCAAATAATGTATTAAAACGCTAATAGAGCTTTAACGCACGTTTTTCGAGAAGACCCGAAAACGTGATTTTAAGTGGTCAAACGAACCCGTAAAAATTATAAGTCATTAAATAAATATTATTAAGCATTTATGGAAGCTTAATAACCAATAAAAATAAAGAAACGAGAAAATTCCGGAAAACGGGCCCGGTTAGTGAACAGTACCTAAACCGGGTAAAATAACAAGCGTTTTCTGTAAAAAGACGAAAAACGCTCCACCTAGTATACTGTAAGGGGGCCGGTTATTAAAGGGTTAAATAATCCCTCACACACACATGTAACTAGCTAACTAAATAAGAGAGCCAAAAAGCAAAGAAAAACAATAAAGTAAAAGCTACTTTATCTACTTACTCTCTCACCTCACTTTTCCATTATCTCTCTCCCATTCCCTCCTTCCTCATCGTACTCCCTCTCTTTCTTCTCCCTTGTGGCTGCGATTTTGAGCTCCCCATTACAACCATGGCTTCTCCATCTTCTCTCCCATGCTCTACTTCCATTTGAGCTCCAATCACAAAAATAATTACATATTTGTAATCCCCTCATCCTCCTCTATCATTCTATCTTTTCAAAATTCGAAAAGGATGAGTTTCATCTCCATGGGTTTTCCCCATTTGAAGAGAAAAGCACACCATTGTGGAGCTTGGAGTCTCCTCTTTCCAACAAGGTAAAAATCTACATGAAAGACCTCACTCCTCTCCATCTCTTGGGCATAACCGATTTTTCCCCTCTCTCTCACCTTGTTTTTCCTCTTGTTTTGGAGCTTTGTTTCAACCCTCCAATGGTGGTGAGAACACCTTCTTGAACCAAGGGCTAAAACCCCTCCTAAAAGCTTCAAAAGGTAAACCCTAGAAATTTGTTTAAAATATCTCAATGAGTTAGTATAAATCTAAGGGTTAGTATATTAATTATACTTGTTTTGTATGCTTTGGGTGATGGGAATGGAGTTTGGCAACTCCATTCCCCACAAAATCGAATTGTACAAGGAAGAGAAGAGGAGAAGTGGGATAAAAATGAAGGAATTATAAGCTCAAGGTAAGAGCTCCTTACGAATGTTAATTTTTATGCATTAGAGTAATGGAATGGGTAAACAAATAAAAGAACCCGAACTAATGTATTAGTATTGAAGTCTATGAAGTTTGAGTATTAGGGAACTAGTAAGTAAATTGTAGGCCTTAGAGCCAAGTATATTGTGTATGAGTATTGGTATTGATGCATGATGGAGTATTGATGTATTGTGATGGTTTGTATAGCTTTGTGTGCTGGTAGGACCCTTGTATGGGTGTGGCTAGATTAGGAATGAATTTGATGAGAAAGTGCATATGTGGAGAAGTAAGGAAAGTAGGTGAACTATGGCGAAATTTTGGTAGGAATTATGTATCTAAGAATGACTTGGTGAATGGGAGAACCAAGGTGTATATTGGACTGGTGGATATGTTTAGTAGTGATGAAGAGGTAGTTGTAGTATGAGAGACAAGAAGTGTAAAAATCTGTAGCAAAGTGTGTAAAAATGCCTTGGAGAAGTTAGGAAAAATTAGTGTGTAGGAATTGGTAAAGTGAATGTTGGACTTGGGTATAGATGGTACAGTTACTTGGAAAGGAATTGGCTTGGTAAGAGGAGGTATTTGGGATGCTAGGAGTGACATTGGTAGAGGAAGTATTGGATGTTAGAAGTTGGAACAAAAATCTGTAGCATTGAAGGATGCAAACTGTTGTAAGTGTGGAAGGGAAGTGATGAAATTGTGTAAGTGGATTGATGGATTTAGTAAAGAATTTGGTGGATGAACTAAGGCAATTTGAGGGGCCTAGGTAGTGTCTAAACATGTGGGATTACATGTAGGAAGATTGGAGAAACAATGGGCAAAGTATAGGACTGAAAACAGAAATAAAAATGCAAATACTGGGCCGGACCGACCTTGGGACCGAACTTGCAAGGTCGGTCGAGCCCAGATTTACAAGACGGGAAAGCTTCTGGAATGGACCGAACTTGCGACCGGACTTGCAAGTTCGGTCGGACCAGAGAAATTCTCCCGTCTGTAACCTACTGGAATGGACCGACCTTGCGACCGGACTTGCAAGGTCGGTCGACACAAAATTTTTCCGTCTTGTAACTTACTGGAATGGACCGACCTTGCGACCGGACTTGCAAGGTCGGTCGGGCTAAAATTTTCCGTTAAGTAACTCACTGGAATGGACCGACCTTGGGACCGGACTTACAAGGTCGGTCGGCCCTGGAAATTTTCACCCGATGTAGCCTACTGACTTGGACCGAACTTGCAAGGTCAGTCGCAAGTTCGGTCGGGTCAAAACTTACAAAAAAAAAACTATAAGACTATGGTTAGTATATGTATGTATGTATATGTATACCCACCTATACATATGTGCATATATAGGTAAGTAAACCATTGTTAAGTAATTAGGAGTAAGTAAATAAAATGTAAGTATTGTAATGCAAGACTTAGTAAGTATGGATTAGTAAACGTAAGAGTAATCGGGTTAAGTTAATGATAGATAGATTAATCATTCAACTGTATGTATATATAATAGGATTTGATTTGAGAACACCGGAGGAACGTTGGGATACAAGTACAACGGTGAAAGGTATGATTTCTTCATGCCCTGTATCCTAATCTGGTTACCCCGATTTGTGTGCTTATTTGATCACCTAATAAGATAAATGCATGAATCGGACTATATTGCACCTACTTGTGCTTGTTTACATTGTTCTTGATATTTGTCTTGAACAATAGTTTGTATAATTCATGAAACATATGAATGATGATGAAGTGTATTGTATTTTGTAGTGTACTTGTATATTGTAATGTATTTGTATGTAAGGGTATATGGGTATTGTATTATTGTGGCTTGAATGTTGACTTCTGCTAATTCCTAACTACCTAACTCCTAACTTAAGTGAGTAAACCGGAATGAGTAGAAGTCCGATATAGCTTCGGCCACGCGTGAGGATGCGGAGTCACAAGAGGTTGGCTGCAATTCCTGACTCTTAAACTGGTCCGCGGCCCAAATCCCTTAAATGGGTAGCATCCCGGATTGGTGAGTCAAGTAAATCCCGGAGGTGGGACGGAGTAGTCCCCAGGGCCGGAGGTCCCGACGACTTAACTTGAGTAAGAGTAAGAGTAAGTAAGTATGGATCCGTAAGTATGTATGAGTATGAGTATGTATGCGTATGTATGAAGTAACGAGTAAAAGAATAATCTCCACCCGATTAACCCGGGTGGACCAATGAAGCTAACAAGAACTGTATCTTGTGTATGTGTAATTCGGAAAAAGGTGAGTATGTATTGAATGGTTATGTTGGACTTCGTGTATGTATTGAAGTGTATGTATGTGTGTATGTCTTGCGTAGTGTATTGTAACATTGTGTGTAAGAGCATGTATGCATGTATGTTTGTATGAAAACGAACCGCATGTATTCGACCAAGTGGTCGGCGTACCCTCACTAGTACGCGGGGTATGCGGTTATCATGCTCGGCGAAAGCTGACCCCTTCGGGGGACATTTTTTAGTGTGCAGGTACTCGAAGCAAATATGGTCAAGGAAGAGACCGGAGGCACACCCTTGTACTTAGAAAGTAAGTAGTTGTGAGAAAATGGGTAGATGTAGACTCCTAGAGAGTATGTATGAACTTGGAAGTGACATTATAAATGTATAAGGATCCTAGTAGACTCGGTGAAGTATATTGTATTGTATGGATTGAAGAGGAGTAAGTATTGAATGGAGCATTGTTGTAATTGATTGATGAATGGAGTATGTATTATAGATGTGTAGTACTCGGGATTCCGGTCCATCAGACCGATGCTGTAAGCAGTAGTAGTAGCCTTGTTAGCCACGTGGGTGGTTAACGGCATTGTATCACCCATTGTATGTAAGTAAGTAACCGCTGCGTGTATCTGATGTGTAAGGAGATTGGACGGTAAGCATGTATTAATGGTAGGGGTGTTACAAATTGTATAATTAAGTTTACAATTTATAAAGAGTTTATAAGTGTTATAAGGAATTTATAAGGTTTTTGGTATATTTAAGGTTAGTAAAGGAGGGTATATATATACTATAACATTAGATAATTAAATCTGGTGGTTTAGAGATGTTTAAAATGATTTTTGTTGTTCAAAAATCTGTAGGAAAATTAGTTACGAAAATTAGAAATTAATTAGAGTTAAATTGGTTAATAAATGAGTTAGGATAAAAGAAAAGACCACAAGTGTAAAATGGTAATTTCCCTGGTCAAACATGGTCAAACATGGTCAAACTTGGTCAATGACAGTTTGTAAAATGTTTAAAGGAGCTAGAATAAAATTTGTAGCAAAAGATTAGATACTAAAAGGTTAAAGGAATAAAAAGTTAAGTTAAATTAACTTTAGGGTGTTATTGTAAATAATGGAAAGTTAGGGGGTTTGACCATAAAAGATTGGTCAAACATGGGTATATTTTGATAATTGACCAAAAGTATTAAAGAAATTAATTAAGTAAGACTTTGTAAGAAATTAGAAATAAAAAAATAACAGGTGTAGAACTTATTAAGAGTAAATGGAGATTAAGAGAAAATTATGGGTAAGTAATATAAATAACACATTTTTATGTGCTTAAGAAGGTTAAGGAAATTAAATAAAGAATTTAGAAACAAGTTGTAAAAGAAACAGAGTTAAGACTGGTTTAAACAAGACCCGTATATAAATTAAGGTATACGAGGGGTATACCCGTAATTTAATAAGTAAAGGAGAAATTAATACTTAAAGTATTTTAATGAAAATACAAGTTATATTTGAAAAAGAAATAAATACGTATGATACTGAGTATCATACGGGCATATACGAAAAATTTTAGTGTACATGAATAGTACTCGTATACGTAAATAGTATACGTATACATGAATAGTAAATACGTATACATGTATATTAAATACGTATACATGAATAGTAAATACGTATACATGAATAGTAAATACATATACATGAATAGTGAATACGTATACATGAATAGTAACTACATATATATGAATAGTCAAATACGAGACGTATACGTGAATAGTAAAATACGTATACGTGAATAGTGAAATACGGTGAATAGTAAAATACGAGGCCATATAAATGAATAGTAGAATACGAGACCGTACAAATGAATAGTGAAAAATACGAAAATCTAATACAAGGTCCGTATGAGTCTAAAGTTGCTAACTGTGCAACTAAATAACTGCTAACGACGTTAGTGTGTTAATGAATTGGAATTGAGCTCGAAAACGAACCTAAATGAACGAACCCGTTTAACGGTATACTATTATACCCGGGTTAACCTAGGAAGAGGTTTAAGTTGAAAAGAGAACCAAATTAGTTCTAAGACACCGGATACTAATACTAGTTCTGGTTACAGATCTAGATAAGTCAGTGGCGTTCGGCGGATTAGGCGAACGAGGAATTAAGAGCTAGCCAGTCTCCGGTGTACGGTACGGGATTCTTGTAGCTTGTTTGCTAACGAGGTCTACCTCGGTTTGTGTGCTATGTGTTATTGTGATACGACCAAGAAAGATTAAGCATGAAACCGATTTACTATATTGTTATTGTGTGTCCATTGCACACTAACACGACTTGATTCAGAGCTTGTTCATTAACTATGTTTAATAACAATTGTATAAGGTTACAAATATTCCATATTGTTAGTTGGTTAATACCGAGAGAGGTTTAACTAACCAATTGTCAAAGAGACTTCAGCTAACTGGAACTTGGGAGAAGAGGAATCCGGGATTGACTTCGGTCATGCATGTTCAGGTTAGGAGGTCGGCATCTGTATCAGATCTATCTTCCGCCTAGGGTCGACAAACTGACCCGACCAGCTCGAGTGAACAGTTCGAGATGGGAGGCAAATTCAGGAGGCGCAGGAGGGTCAAGCCTACACCCCTCATAACTTAAGAATTAATGTTTATTAACCCAATGGAGCTAATAACTCATTGGCTAGGGTTACTTTGACCCGACAAAAATAAACAATTCAGTTAGAGAACAACCAGTTCTATTAAGAGAACGGTTGATACTTATAAGGTATGATCAAACACGAGAACTAAACAATTCTCAGGCCTCAGGAGTTAGAAATCTAACTTACATCATTAATGGGTGTCCATTACGACGTTTGCTTTTTTTTTGAGCTGTGAATGTTTCACATAAATGTGTTGTTTGTTATCGTACTTCTTATTATTATTTGTATGAATAAACAATTGCATGTATACGACAAAGTAGTCGTGTGTTACCCGGCTAGCTTGTGGGCTGCACGTTTTCTGTACCAGCCATGTGCTGAGCCCCTTGGGGCCTGTGATTTAAACTTTGCAGGTAGGCACCAGACGAGGACTCAACCTGAGAGTGGAAGCGGGCAAAGTACTTCGGGTTGCTTTTACATTTGTTACACGAGTTGTGCATGTACACTCGTTTAGTATATTGATGAGATGTTAGTATGATGTATTAGGATATGAGATACTCGGTATAAGTTATGGTTTATGAATTGTAATGTTTTAGATGCTCGAGTAATTATCCGGTTAGTCAGACCGTGACTTGTTAAGAGAATAGGCCTAGGTTCAAGATGTTTATGTGTTATGGAGCATTCTAGGTTCCATGTAGTCTATCTCACATTATGATTGGGTCAGAGGGTCTTCGCCATGGTAATGGCTTAGTCTCTGTATCAAGGATTCTTATTGGTGTTCATACCAATCTTACAACTGTGTTCCAGTGTAGTCTCTAAGGCTCCAAAGTATTTGATAGATAAGTCGTATATTTATTCGACTTGAAGATGTGCAATACATCGTTCCTTTTTCCCTTTTGTTAGGCATATCAAACCTTTAAGATTCGGTCCACTAGCTTCTGCTACGCGACTCTGATAATCTTGGGGCTTAGTTTGCCCTTCCTTTCTTCTTCAATATATTTTACAGCTCCTTTGTATCATTATAATTTAGGAATAATGGTCTCTTAATGGACGCGTGGTATCTTTATTTATACACGGTCTCAATGAGTTATAGCTTGTCTATCCAGTTCTCTGGAGATCTGATGTTCATGCTCTTATTACGCCTTCCAGCGTCTGAATTGTTCCCTACTAACTGACTCTCAGTTTGAGATTCCTGTGTATCCTGGACTTACTGTTCAGTGCTTATTGCTCTTCACAGTTTCCTTGAAAATCTTGAGACATACTAACTGTTCGTACTTACTAATCAGTGCTTCTCGCACTTCATAACCCTTAATTGTTTCCTCCTGGAATGAGTTCTCTGACTCTTTTAATCTCATTAGTTTAACTGTGTTCTTCCTTTTCAATTGTCCGTGGTAAATTGCTGTTCTGGTGTGAGTTTGTAGCTCTGACTGTCGTACGGAGTCGACTACTTCTCGTGTTCCTTACACTACTCGTTTACATATATGGGGTACCTTACTGATACATTGCTACTTACCCGACTAACTTATAAACAAGTCCATCAGGCCCACAAGCTCCTTTGGAGTGTGGTCGTCCCACATCTCGTTTAAGTATACTCGTAGTGTTCGTCACACGCTTGGTTATAGCTAATTTGTGAAGTATTCTGCTGTCGATCCCCTCTTTCATCAATCCTTGATAACGCACATGTTGTTCTTCTTGAACTTAATCAAGGAATATCCATCTACTAGGTTCATAACTACATTATACCTTCTGTATTTAGTACGGACTCGATCCCTTAGTAATTTGAGGTCTCTTTCCTTAGAGCCTCTTATCTCATTTCTCATGTCGATCCACTAGGAATGCACTTCCAGCTTCTCACGGAGTGAACAGTGTGCTTCCTGTGAAATCTTTCATCACATGGTCCAGACTACTGGCGTTATTGCACAGTCTGTCTCCATTTCAGCACCTTACTTACATCGTTTTTTTAATTCATAAATCTGATTGCTTTCGTGTCAATATTTGATGGCTTATATATAGTGGTTGCTTTGCTGCGCACTGTAACTTAATCTCCCTAATATGTATTATTACGCACAATTAGATGCGAATACCAGATGTATTAGAGGCTTATCTCGTTAACTTCGGTGCGAGAATTCAGGAAAAGAGGAGTAGAAACTCCAGGGGAATTAAAATCCCTACGATATGTATGGCTATGAGACCAAATATGGTAATGTTATGAGGTATGAATCGGTATGAGACCGATATAGAACCTGGTAGGAATTAAATTCTCTAAGTAATTGCTGAGAGGTGGATTAAGAATGACTGATGGACTGAGTTCCATAATTTGGAGATGTATTGATTTATGATTATGACTAGAAGGACTAAAAGATATAAAATGCTACATGAATAATTATTTGATTGTTTGAAGTTGACGTGGGAGGTAGAACTTGATCTTGGCCAGATCAAGGAAAACTGAACACAAATTGGGGTGAAAGGATAGTTCAACACTGATGCTGATCACATCAGGGTCGGATGATTCCTGAAACTCCCTACAAGTGGTCACAATTAACCACGTTAAGAGTAGATGCAGTAGCATAAAGTGGAATTGGAGTTGACATGTATCTTTGGTATTACTCGCTCACGAACTCGAGGACATGAAAACCTTTGTCTCCGGACCGGTTACATGAGGAGTATACAACAAGGAATATGCAAAGAGTATTTTGATTACTAAAACATGCAAAAGACATGTTGTGTGACAAGTGTGGTAAATATATATATATATGGCAGACCTTATGAGTCAGAATGCCTATACAGATATTGAGTGATCTATATGATCTTTTGGTGTGAAGTTACCTGTGTGTTCTAAGAGATATAGATACATAGGAACTTTGGGGACAAAGTTCTTTTAAGGGGGGTAGATTGAAATACTCCAAAACTTAATATATTAATGAACTATCTAATTAGGGTATACTAAGGCTAGAACGTGCCTTAGAAACATTAGAAGAAGTGTTAAACAACAATTTACACCAAAACATGCTTTAGGAACAATTAGAGCAAAAAGGTGTTTTAAAGAGTAAATAAATTAGGGAACTACCAATAAGTTCCCAAGAGATTTCAAATGTGAAATACCTCTAATATTAGTAATACGCATTAAGCGGAATTAGCGCTTAAACCGGAAACGCACCTTAGAGCACAAAAATGTGCTTTAAAGGAAAATGTGCTTTAAAGAAAAATGTGCTTTAAGAATGTATACATGGAAATAAAAGGCTAATGAGCCTAAATACCAATAAGGAATAAGGGAACAACAATTAAATGGTCATAGGAGCCATAGCGTATTCACACAAATTAAGTATACAAGTCCACACAAAAACTGGTACTAAACTAATGAAAGTCAAGGAGAAACCACTAAACGACATGGTTTAAATTGGAATTAGCAACATGAAATTTCATGAACAAAGTTTCTAAAGGTTTTAAATGTACTAAGAACACATTTAAACTAGCCAAAACAAATTGCATAATCAATGTGAACCCGGAAGCACATAAAAGGTGTTTTAAGGCATTTTTGGCCTTGTAACATACCTATCACATGGTATAAGTCATTATGAACGAGTTTAATACATAAAATGTTACATAATAGAAGAAGAAAAAAAATCAGATCAAATGAGGCATATGCTGGCCGACATCAAGGGTGACTCACCAATGTTCCAAATTGCTTTTAAATTCACTATTTCAACAACCAAGACTTATTTGAAGTGCCATATCATCTTGTCCCCTTAATGAATCATTAATCAAACTCTTACCTGTCAAATGAGAGCTCCCAAATTCGTAGCTCATCCTCTCTTGAAGAAACAACACAAAAAAACTCCATGTTCTTAGTTTTGAACCTTAAAGAACACCTTGCCTTGTAGAAATCATAAATTTCTCGTCCTAACTCCAAATCACAAGCTTGATAGCTCGTTGGAATCCTATTTTCAAGAGCTTTACAACCATAGCTCATGAGCCCCCATATTCTCAGGAAAAACCACAAAGAAGTGCCTTTGATTCTCGAGGTAAAACATTGCCTTCTTGAAAACTTCTTGTTCTTTGGTTTTTGTTACAGCCGATTGGCATGGGATACTAACCCATCTTATTATTCATCTTGTAGTATAATTTTGGAGCCAATTTCTCTAGCAAATTGCTGTCAAAAGTTCTAAGGAAATCAAGCTTAAATATTAAGCTAATGGTTAATATACAAGGTAAATCCTACAACTACCTATTTCAAGGTTCTAATTATTGATCTATAAATGATCTAACATATTGTTCATCTTATTAGTTATTGCCGAAATTTTGGTGATTAATATTCAGTTTTTAACTTATTAAAAGTTAATGTTTATTACATCTAATAATAGATTTATACTCCTTATGATATAAGCTTCAATATAAGCTATCATAATGTACAAGAAAAATTCATAAACTAAGGCTTATATTATGGCCGAAAATTAAGGGTATGAATTGAGTTAGAAAAAAATATCTAACTTAGTTAAATTAAAGGAATTAGTATAATTAAGAGTAATATGTAAAATTTAAGAAGTTTTAGTACCTAATGGTGATTAACGAAAATATATGAGGTTAATATGGAATTTTTGAGAGTTTAGGTGATGAGAAAATAATTGTATAATTAAGTTTACAATTTATAAAGAGTTTATAAGTGTTATAAGGAATTTATAAGGTTTTTGGTATATTTAAGGTTAGTAAAGGAGGGTATATATATACTATAACATTAGATAATTAAATCTGGTGGTTTAGAGATGTTTAAAATGATTTTTGATGTTCAAAAACCTGTAGGAAAATTAGTTACGAAAATTAGAAATTAATTAGAGTTAAATTGGTTAATAAATGAGTTAGGATAAAAGAAAAGACCACAAGGGTAAAATGGTAATTTCCCTGGTCAAACATGGTCAAACGTGGTCAAACTTGGTCAATGACAGTTTGTAAAATGTTTAGAGGAGCTAGAATAAAATTTGTAGCAAAAGATTAGATAGTAAAAGGTTAAAGGAATAAAAAGTTAAGTTAAATTAACTTTAGGGGTGTTATTGTAAATAATGGAAAGTTAGGGGGTTTGACCATAAAAGATTGGTCAAACATGGGTATATTTTTGTAATTGGCCAAAAGTATTAAAGAAACTAATTAAGTAAGACTTTGTAAGAAATTAGAAATAAAAAAATAACAGGTTTAGAACTTATTACGAGTAAAATGGAGATTAAGGAAAACTATGGGTAAGTAATATAAATAACACATGTTTATGTGTTTAAGATTGTTAAGGAAATTAAATAAAGAATTTAGAAACAAGTTGTAAAAGAAACAGAGTTAAGACGGGTTTAAACGAGACCCGTATATAAATTAAGGTATACGAGGGGTATACCCGTAATTTAATAAGTAAAGGAGAAATTAATACTTAAAGTATTTTAATGAAAATACAAGTTATATTGGAAAAAGAAATAAATACGTATGATACCGTATACGAAAAATTTTAGTGTACATGAATATTACTCGTATACGTGAATAGTATACGTATACATGAATAGTAAATATGTATACATGAATAGTAAATACGTATACATGAATAGTGAATACGTATACATGAATAGTAACTACGTATATATGAATAGTCAAATACGAGATGTATACGTGAATAGTAAAATACGTATACGTGAATAGTGAAATACGGTGAATAGTAGAATACGAGACCGTATAAATGAATAGTAGAATACGAGACCGTATAAATGAATAGTGAAATATGGATGAATAGTGAAAAATACGAAAATCTAATACAAGGTCCGTATGAGTCTAAAGTTGCTAACTGTGCAACTAAATAACTGCTAACGACGTTAGTGTGTTAATGAATTGGAATTGAGCTCGAAAACGCTCCTAAATGAACGAACCCGTTTAACGGTATACTATTATACCCGGGTTAACCTAGGAAGAGGTTTAAGTTGAAAAGAGAACCAAATTAGTTCTAAGACACAAGATACTAATACTAGTTCTGGTTACAGATCTAGATAAGTCAGAGGCGTTCGGCGGATTAGGCGAACGAGGGATTAAGAGCTAGCCAGTCTCCGGTGTACGGTATGGGATTCTTGTAGCTTGTTTGCTAACGAGGTCTACCTCGGTTTGTGTGCTATGTGTTATTGTGATACGACCAAGCAAGATTAAGCATGAAACCGATTTACTATATTGTTATTGAGTGTCCATTGCACACTAACACGACTTGATTCAGAGCTTGTTCATTAACTATGTTTAATAACAATTGTATAAGGTTACAAATATTCCCTATTGTTAGTTGATTAATACCGAGAGAGGTTTAACTAACCAATTGTCAAAGAGACTTCGGCTAACTGGAACTTGGGAGAAGAGAAATCCGGGACTGACTCCGGTCATGCATGTTCAGGTTAGGAGGTCGGCATCTGTATCAGATCTGTCTTCCGCCTAGGGTCGACAAATTGACCCGACCAGCTCGAGTGAACAGTTCGAGATGGGAGGCAAATTCAGGAGGCGCAGGAGGGTCAAGCCTACACCCCTCATAACTTAAGAATTAATGTTTATTAACCCAATGGAGCTAATAACTCATTGGCTAGGGTTACTTTGACCCGACAAAAATAAACAATTCAGTTAGAGCACAACCAGTTCTATTAAGAGAACGCTTGACACTTATAAGGTATGGTCAAACACGAGAACTAAACAATTCTCAGGCCTTAGGAGTTAGAAATCTAACTTACATCATTAATGGGCGTCCATTACGACGTTCGCTTTTTTTTGAGCTGTGAATGTTTCACATAAATGTGTTGTTTGTTATCGTACTTCTTATTATTATTTGTATGAATAAACAATTGCATGTATACGACAAAGTAGTCGTGTGTTACCCGGGTAGCTTGTGGGCTGCACGTTTTCTGTACCAGCCATGTGCTGAGCCCCTTGGGGCCTGTGATTTAAACTTTGTAGGTAGGCACCAGACGAGGACTCAACCTGAGAGTGGAAGCGGGCAGAGTACTTCGGGTTGCTTTTACAATTGTTACACGAGTTGTGCATGTACACTCGTTTAGTATATTGATGAGATGTTAGTATGATGTATTAGGATATGAGATACTCGGTATAAGTTGTGGTATATGAATTGTAATGTTTTAGATACTCGAGTAATTATCCGGTTAGTCAGACCGTGACTTGTTAAGAGAATAGGCTTAGTTAGTCACGTGGGTGACTAACGGCGGTAACACCAATTTAGTAGAACTTTTCCGCTGCGTTGTTAATGTACGAGATGGACTTAGGGAGACAATCATTGTATTTGGAGATGGGGTGTTACAACTATATCACGCAGTTTAGCAGGAAGTGGTGTGGTCGCCTTGGGGGCCCCATACCTGTAGAAGGACCCAGAAATCTAGTGGAAGTGTGGCTTTGGCCTAGGGCTCCACCAAGGCGGAACCTAGGGAATTTTCGGACGCTACTTGGATTTAGCTGGAGACGCACTTGCGTCCCAGGAGCGGTGGGAAGTTTCTTCTTATGGCTTAGACGTTGCCCTTCGTCTCGTGGTTAGGTGCTCAGCACTAAAACTACTTGGTTCCTTTGGGGTGGTTGTTTCCCGGGTGTAGCCTAAGGGGAAATGACCCATCTGGCGTGCAGACGTTGATCTGCCAAGGTCTTTGTCACTTGTGCAAATTCTGCACGTGTAACACCCCTACCATTAATACAATGCTTACCGTCCAATCTCCTTACACATCAGATACACGCAGCGGATACATACTTACATAATGTGGGTGATACAATGCCGTTAGTCACCCACGTGACTAACAAGGCTACTGCTACTACATACAACATTGGTCTGATGGACCGGAATCCCGAGTACTACATAACTACAACACATACTCCATTTACCAAATAAGTACTGCAATCTTCATTCCATACAATACTCCATGTACAATACAATTTAATTCACATACCGAGTCTACTAGGATCCTCATACAAGTATAATACCTCTTCCAAACTCATACATACTCACCAGGAGACTACTTACTACCCATTCCTCACAACTACTTACTTTCTAGATACAAGGTTGTGCCGCCGGTCTCTTACCTTGAACACATCCGCTTCGGGTACCTGCACACTAAAAACGTTCCCCCTAGGGGGTTAGCTTTCACTGCGCATGATAACCGCATACCCCGCGTACTAGTGAGGGTACGCCGACCACTTGGTCGTATACATGCAGTTCATTTATTCACATGACATGCATACATGCTTTCATACACAATACAATAATACTTACGCAAGGCATACATACATACACTTCATTACATACAAGGAATACAATATACCATCCAATACATACTTACCTTCTTCCGAAATACACCTACTCATTACATACACAATATACAAGTCTTGTTAGCTTCATTGGTCCACCCGGGTTAATCGGGTGGAGATTACTCTTTTACTCGTTACTCCATACATACACATACATACTCATACTCATACTCATACTCATACTCATACTTACTTACTTACTTACTCTTACTCATGTTAAGTCGTCGGGACCTCCGGCCCTGGGGACTACTCCGTCCCACCTCCGGGATTTACTTGACTCACCAATCCGGGATGCTACCCATTTAAGGGATTTGGGCCGCGGACCAGTTTAAGAGTCAAGAATTGCAGCCAACCTCTTGTGACTCCGCATCCTCACGCGTGGCCGAAGCTATATCGGACTTCTACTCATTCCAATTTACTCACTTAAGTTAGGAGTAAGGTAGTTAGGAATTAGTAGAAGTCAACATCCAACCACATACACAAATACATTATTCATATACACATCCATACAAATACAATACAATATACAAGTACACTACAAGGTACAATTACACATCATCATCATTCATCTATTTCATGAATTATACGAACTATTGTTCAAGACAAATATCGAGAACAATGTAAACAAGCACAAGTAAGTGCAATATAATCCGATTCATGCATTTATCTTATTAGGTGGTCAAATAAGCACACAAATCGGGGTAGCCAGATTAGGATACAGGGCATGAAGAAATCATACCGTTCACCACTGTACTTGTATCCCAACGTTCCTCCGGTGTTCATAAATCAAATTCCTATGATATACATACAATCGAATGATTAATCTAACTATCATTAACTCAATTCGATTACTCTTACGTTTCCTAACCCATACTTACTAAGTCTTTACATTCCTTTACTTACATTTTACTTACTTACTTTTAATTACTTAACAAGGGTTCGCTTACATATATATATGTACATATGTATAGGTGGGTATACATATTTACATATATATATATACTAGCTTTAGCTTACAGTTTTTTTTTTGTAAGTTATGGGTCATCCGACCCAGCGTCCGACCCAAGCCCTGGGTCGGACCATTCCAGTAGATTACCGTTCTCTGAAATTCTCCCCGTCTGACCCAGAACTATTCTGTCCGACCCATACCCTCTGGGTCGGACCGTTCCAGAAGGTTTCGGTCCCGTGTCCAAGCTCCGTCCGACCCACTGTCCGACCCAGACTCTGGGTCGGACGAAGTCAGGAGCTTCGACCTTGAAATTTTTTTTTGCCTGTCCGACCCACGTCCGATCCACGGCCCTGGGTCGGACCATTCCAGAAAGGTTTACCGTCGTTACTCAAGGCCTGTCCGACCCACGGTCCGACCCAGGCTCTGGGTGGGACGGTAGCAGAACCTTGCTACAACCCTTATTTTCTTTTCCCAATTTCACCCATTGCTTCCCCAATCTTCCTACATACATCCTAACATGTTTTAGTACAATTTAAACATTCTAAATCACCTTAATTCATCCACCAATCCATTACTAAATCCATCAAACAACTTACACAATTTCCTCACTTCCTTTCCATACTTACAACAGTTTTTTCACCCTTCAATGCTACAGATTTTTGTTCCAACCTCTAACACTCAATACTCCTATTACCCATACCATTACTAGCATCCCAAATAAATCTCCAAGCAATTACAACATCTATACCCAAGTCCAACATTCGTTTTACTAAGTCTTGTACTCTCCTTCTTCCTAATTCCTCCAATGAAATCCAATACTTCTTGCTACAGATTTTCACCTTAATCTCTATCCTCCAACATTCGTTCAACTAATGCTACTCCTAGCATTCAAAATGCATTCCTTTACATCCTAGTTCTTCTCCCCACTCAACTCCTTTTCAATTCTGTTACAAAGTGGTTAACTGCACTCTAAGCTCTCCAAGTACACCTTGTTACTACCTAGGTTGTTTCCTCTTCTTACACAACTAAGTCCCCAGATTCCTAGACCAATTTTGACATGGTCTCCCCTATAATTTTACACTCTCACCACATTGTTTTACTCACATAAATGATCCACACCACCTGTTTATAGTCAATATCAATATACCCCTCTCTCATACACAAAATACCACACTAACAACATTAAATTCCTGCACTCAAACATTAATTCCCATCCATGTTTCAACAAGTTTTAATTGTCTTTTAAAGGTTCAAAATACTCATATCCTCCTACACATTACACTACTACTACATTACCATTTTCATTACTAATTTCAACTTCCAAAAATCTGTTACATACATATATATACAAGGTTACACAAAAGAGCATCCTTACCTTGTTTCTCCTTCTAGTTTTCTTTCTTCCTCTTGCTCCTTCCTTCTCTCTCTACCGGTTATAGTACTTCACCCAATCTATCATTATAGCCCATACATACACACCATTTCAATACTAAAACTAACCCTAAACATTATTTAAGCTTTAATGTAGGTTTTAGGGTTTATAATTTTCATTACCTTGCAAGGGTACAAGTGCTGTTTGGAATAGCTCAAGAATAATGTTTCCCACCTTCCAAGAGTGCCAAAATCGGCTGGGTACAAGAGGAGCCAAACAAGGTTTTAGCTAGATTTTCGTTTTGCCCTTAAGGCTATAAAAAGATGGAGTTTTTAAGAATATTTTTACCTCAATAGGACAAGGAGAAGAAGGTGATTCTAATGGTGGTCTTGAAGCTCCAAATGCCCCACACCCATGGAGATGAAAATTCTCCTTTTCAAGTTTTGAAAAGATAGAAATGTAGCTCTTGATGAGAGGCTTCCAATGGTGTAGTTTTTATAATTTTTGGAAGAGATTTGAGAGGGTTACAAGAGGAGAGAAGAGGAAGTTTGTGTGGGTTTGTTTATTTCTCCATGGAAATCGCATGGAAGGAGGAGGAAGAAGAAAAGAGAGTGAGTGAGGGTGAGTGGTATTACGTGAGTGAAGAGAATGAGAGTAGGAGAGAGAGTGTGAGAGAGTAGGGTAATAAAGTAGATAAAGTAGTAGTTTTATTACTTTTGTTGTTTTGTAAATAAGAGGGAGTTGAGTGTGTGGGAGGGGGGAATAGGGGCCGGCTGGCACCACACACACACACACAACCTCACTTTTTATTTTAAAAGTGGACACATAAGTTTGGTCTATTTATGTTTCTACCCCACAACTCCCGTTTTTGACAGTTTTTACTAATCTCTCGTTTTATTGATTTTATTGGTTCTAAAGCTTCACTAATATTTATTAATGATTATTTAGCTGACCAAAATTGTTACGAGTCTGTTTGACCCGCTTAAAGTCATGTTTTCCCGGTTACCTCGAAAAACGCGCTTTAAGGTTCGTTAGTGTTTTTAATCCATTTTAAGGATCCGTTTTCTTCGGGATTTGTTCCCATATATTATTTAGGTCTTATTAAACCTTTAGAATCCATATAATACTCTAACCGAGGTCTCATACCTCCTATGGTTATTTAATGCTTATTTAGCGTTTTCCGCTTTTTAAGAGTTTATTTATTCTTTTGGATTTATTTTTCCTTAGTATTAATTAGGTACCATTAGGTCCTTAAATACGTATTAGATTAATTTTAAATCCCTATATTTAAGTTCGGGGTATTTCAATCTACCCCCTTAAGAACTTTGTCCTCAAAGTTGTTCGAGGTTATAGGTTTACAATGCTTACTCATTCTTACGTGTCTAATACCAAAGCCATACGTTCTTCCTCCTTACTAATCCCAAATCCATCACTCAAGGTTCCTACATACTATACCATACCATGCCGTACTAATGCACCATAATTACTCCAATCCATATTACTATCAACCATCCGGTTCCTCATTACAAAATTTATACATACATACAGTGCAAAGCTATTCCCAAAGCAATGCAATACACATTACAATCCCGCAGGAACTCAGGTCATCTAGACACAGGACTCCTCTATGTCCTGCTGCCCTTGGAATAATACAACCTGCTACACTACTATCTTCTCCGGTATAAGCTTCTAGCCAAATCCTTACTCTCGGTCTAAGGGAAATCCTTCCCAACAGCTAATTAGAAATCTTTCTAAAGCATCCAACTCCAATTTCCAAGGTACATTCATTACTTCTATCCTATGCGTGATTCTTGTGACCACTTGAGGGGAGCTTCAAGAATCGTTCGACCCTGATGTGATCAGCACCAGTGTCAAACTATCTTTCCACCCCAATTTGTGTTTGGTTTCCCTTGATCTGATCAGGATCAAGTTCGACTTCCCACATCAGTTTCAAACAAGCAATTAATTAGTTGTTTTCATTTTCTATCTTTTTACTCTTTCTAGTCGTGATACGAATTCATACATCTCCAAAGGATGGAATCACTCCATCGATCATCCTCACTCTACTTCCCGAATGCTTTACTCCATGGTTCAATACCTAATGCTCATTTCATCAACCTTCACTACTTCCATCCATTACTCACCATCATCTCCATTATTCTAACTGAGGAATACTATACTTATAAGATTTAGTTGACTTCAATTGCTTCAAATAATTTACTTACGATCCCACTACTCATAGACTTCATTCATCTACTATCCTCATTCCTTTCGTACTACTTCTTCAAGGGCTATAATACTTGTGGAGCTCCATCCACTACTCATTACTTTTCTTTTACTAATACTCTTACATTGGTGTTACAAGATGGGTATATTCCTCCTATGGTATTTGCATGTCTAATGCCTAGTTACCATAATTACAATATGAATGAGTACTTATGTTTATTTAACATAGTGTCAATCATCAATTTGGTTCTAACTTGTGCTATGCACATTATGGTTTATGTGTTTTATTCACAAAACTTACATTAAGCGGTTTTCGCTCTACCCCCCTTAAAAGGGATTACGCCCACATAATCTACCATATTTTATTATTATTAAACTTTGGTTTAATCAGTCTGGGCAAACTGAAGCGTTTAGCTTCACTACCGTATACTATACAATACGCTCTGGTCAAAGGGATCTTAACCATACCAATGGTTTAGTCTTTGCACCAAGGACTTCTATATGAGTTTATTTAACTCATCATTAATTCGGTTCTAGCCTATTAGGCTTCAAGGCATTAATAGCCATTTTGCTATACTTACTCGGTATATCATCTCCTAGCTAGGGCCCACGGGGTTGAATTTTGGGTATAACAGATACTCGGGTTTATTCACCCCTTCTTGTTATCCTTAATGTGCTATACATCACCTTCTTATCCGTCTATTATGGGAATAAGGTTTACTAAACAAATGCGGTATTCTTTCACCGTGTTTGGACTCAATGAGTTTAAGATTTATAACCAACTCTCTGGTAATCTTCTGCACATGCTATTCGTGCTTCTACGATTGTTCGTTAAGTTCCTCCGACTTATTGTCAGGCGAGGTTAAGTCACCACTTAACTGTAGTGCTTCCTCTGTTGTCACTAGCTTCTAAATCATACCAGTTCTTCTGGTTCAGTACAAGTGTTCTATACTTGTATGACCTTGCATTTCTATGCGTCGGTCCTAGTGACTTTGATATGTCTCCTTTCACCTTTTACTCCAATGAAATTCACATCTTGTGATTGTTAGTGTGTTGTACACTCTTCGTGCTTCTTTGGCCTTAGGCCGCACGGTTTGTTGCTAAGCTTGCTCAATTGGCTAGTGCCATGTTCGTGGTGAAAGGAAAGATTTACTACGGTTTACATCCTCCATATCCCTAGCCATCTCATTAGATCCTTAGCTGAACAAGTGCAATGCCAAAACACTCAGTCATACAGAGTGCAGAGGCGTAAACGCTTGACAGTAAGTCACTTATGTGATAGGAAGGAATATTTTGCCTGTTATCTCGTACTTATACTCCGTGTCATTATCTGCTACTTCCTCATATCGGTCGCTTGTTGCGCACCGTATTCTTACTCATTATACAACATCGTTTTTACTGTTTCTATTACTGTGATAGTTTCTCTTTACTCATTGCCATTGTCATTGGCACCATTCCCTTATGGTATGAATACCCTGGGGTTTCCAATGTTTGTGTGTATGACGGTTGTCGTAGCATACCGCAATATTAATATCCTCCCAATGTGGAGATGTTCTTCCATTTTAGGTTTCGTGTGTAGGTTAGCTTACCTCACATTCCATCATCATTTATGATACAACTCACCAAGTATCTTGGTTGCCCGAGGATGAAGTGGTTTATCGGGTTACAAGCTCTCTTGAGCGTTGGTCATTCATGGTGTGCAATGTGCACACGCATTGATTGCTTTTGACAACTATTATCTTCCCAGTGCCGAGCATCGGTTATAGGTTCTAGCTGTGCGGTTTTATTCTTGTATGTACATCACCGGGACATCCTATGAAGCTTCAAGGGTTTTCTGGTCCCGTTCTCCAATTGAAGAGTACTCTGTCATTGATAAATGAAAGTTCTTGTTGAGGGGTTTGTCTCCACTCATAGGTCTAATGACAAGGTTTGCTATGTTGGTGTTTACACAATGGTCCACCACATGTTTGGGTGCATATGGAGTATGCTTACTCCTTTAAGTCGTAATGGTTTGGAAATCTCATTTCCTTATTCCATCACCCCTTGGCAATATCTATTGCGTAGTTTTATTGTTATAGTGGATGGAAGCCTTTTCTAAGGTTCACATCATCACCGCATTGGTGGTCTTCGGTTAACGAGGGGTACCTTCCCTTGGGTTTCTCGTAGTGTCCAAGTGTGGACTAGGCCAATGTTGGCATTATCATGATTCTTATGCCTCTGTGCTACCATTGCTACAGAAGGCATGGCGGTAATTAAGAACTCCGTCAACTGTATACTAGGCTGATGCTCTAGTGACAGTGACATTGAGATAGCCATCAGTTCAAGCCACTCATAAAGTTGGGTTTGAATTGATGGTCCAGTTGTTGATTTCCTGTCGTATGAGACAATATTTCTTGCAAGTCTTGTTAGTAATGGTGTGGGTTTTGCAACCGTTTAAGGTTATACAACGCATTAGGTTTATGGCTTTAGGGCCATATTGCTGCAAGCTATGCTCTTTGCAAGCTGCTTATACATGTTTCCATGCCATGTATACCCTATAGGTCGAAGGTATTACTAGGCTCCATGGTAAGTCGTGACATCACGCTTCCGTTCATAGGAGACCCTTTAGGCCCTCTGGTGTTAATTAGTGCCTCCTAGTAATTTAGGGCATTTCCTGTTAAGTGAAATCCCTTCGGTGTCTTAACCGAGTGTTCGTTCTAACTTCCGTGCTTTTATCATGTCGCTGTTGTTCGACTGTTGCAATTCAGACACCCTTCAAGGATTGCTCCTGAGTGCTGTTGAATCATGCCGTTACATCCGGCTAACGTTTATGATATGTTGTCCACTGTACCGTCTGGTGGCATCGTACTTGAGTCGTCCCTTTTTTGGGTTATAACGTCTCCCGTTCTTGGGTAGACTGTTTACACTTGCTCCTAGTGCCTAAGACTAGGTTTGATATCCCCTTCAATGATGGGGTATACCTGTGGTAATCTTGGGGTTGCTCTTGGGAATTCCGCCCCGTTTGTTGAGCATTGTTAGGTTCACGTTAGGCATTCGCCTTAATGTGTTTAGGCTGGGTATTCCATCCAGATGTCAGGTAGTTGCTTGGATTATTTGAGACATATCCAAAGTCTATACTTGCTAGTATGTGCCCTTTTGCACTTCCTAGTCCTTATTCCTCATCTTCAGATGGATTCTCCGAGTTCCTTTATACTTGATCGTCTGAGGTGTCCAGTTGTTCTGATTTGAACTCACTCATGGTCCGTAGAACAGAGTTGACTATTTCCCGTGTGTCGCACACTACATGTATACATACGTGGGGTACCTTGTTGATACGTTACCACTTACCCAACTATATGTCAGGCCCGCAAGCTCCTTCGGAGTGCGGTTGTCCCACATCCCGTAATTGGGTACACTCGTAGTGTTCGTCACACGCCTAGGTGAAGTATTCTATTGTCAACTCCTCTTGTATCATTCCATGATACTCACCGTAATTCTGCTGGTTTGGTTTTAAAATCCAAGGTTTAAAAGAAAGGTTGTGGTTTTGAGAGAAAAATTTTGAGTTTTAAAATTGCGGTTCGGTGTTAAAAGAAGTCTCTCATGGCATAGCCATGCTTGAGGTCTTGACCAAGTCTAGCTTCTCGCTGACTGGTATGTTCTAAATACTGTGGTCGGGTCATTAGGCCTTTCCAAGGTTCCATACGTCTAGTTGTTAGGATGTGTGATCCTGTGGTTGTTTCATTACGGTCACCGTACATTACTATGTACTTGTGACGTGTTAGTGTTCCTTTACATATCTCTGTCTTTACTGCACTTGCCTTGGCAAGTGCGTGGTATCGGTGGTTTTTGGATAGTCCTATACCAATCTTGGTATGGTTTCTGCTTGTATTTAATAGTCTTGTTGACTCTTCCCTGGGTCTTATTGATTCATGATTGGGATACTCGATCCCTTAGGTAGCTTCTTGGTGGTCTAGACGTGGCTGTCATAAATCTGGATACTTCTCCTCTCCTTGGACGTTCCCGTTCTATTTGGTTTAGTGTCGTTCCTTGTGGCTCGTTCCCACACATCTGTGGTGGTTACCGAGCCTTCCCTGTTTAGGCACTACTCTTGTAGTCCTATTGGATTATATCTCATGGTTGTTCTTGTAGTCGTCTGAGCTATATTGCCAGGTATTGCAACCTTAATGGCGTCGTAGTTTTGGAGTTAACCGCTTCCGACTATGTCCTTCGTCAGCTAGCATACCGTTGGTGGTATTATTCAAGTATTACTATCCCGTAGACTTGTGTCTCGGGTTCCGTTACTGCTCCCTTTTTCATTCCGTTGCACGGTTAGTGCTTCTTTCATGCTGTTGGTTGACTAGCTAGGTTTCGCGACTGCTAAGCACGTCGCCCCATGCTGTTGTAAGTTGTAGCCTCCTCGGGGTTGGAGTGCCCTTCCTACCTATTGAGTGCGGGTGTTGTGGTTCAACCGGGATCCATCTCCGGGACTCTCAGTTCTTGGAATTTACTACGTGTCAGGTTCTTTCCCCTTGTAGGAATATCTCATTACTGCCAGATCGGGTTTCCCCGAGTGTGAGAGGGCTTTTCCTCTCTCTGGCGTCCTTTCCCAGGTTATATAATAGGGTATGTGGAGGGCGGGTCTGGTATTGTAGGTATCCGGTACTCACCGGTAGTTCCTAACTAGCATATCTCTAATGCTAACACTCAGCCCTTAGCCCTGAGCTTCTAATTCCTAACTCGGTGTTTCCTAAACTTGGTATTTCCAGTCATCAGAGCGATACTTCGCTCTGATACCACTTTTTGTAACACCCCTACCATTAATACAATGCTTACCGTCCAATCTCCTTACACATCAGATACACGCAGCGGATACATACTTACATAATGTGGGTGATACAATGCCGTTAGTCACCCACGTGACTAACAAGGCTACTGCTACTACATACAGCATTGGTCTGATGGACCGGAATCCCGAGTACTACATAACTACAACACATACTCCATTTACCAAATAAGTACTGCAATCTTCATTCCATACAATACTCCATGTACAATACAATTTAATTCACATACCGAGTCTACTAGGATCCTCATACAAGTATAATACCTCTTCCAAACTCATATATACTCACTAGGAGACTACTTACTACCCATTCCTCACAACTACTTACTTTCTAGATACAAGGTTGTGCCGCCGGTCTCTTATCTTGAACACATCCGCTTCGGGTACCTGCACACTAAAAACGTTCCCCCTAGGGGGTCAGCTTTCGCTGCGCATGATAACCGCATACCCCGTGTACTAGTGAGGGTACGCCGACCACTTGGTCGTATACATGCAGTTCATTTATTCACACAACATGCATACATGCTTTCATACACAATACAATAATACTTACGCAAGGCATACATACATACACTTCATTACATACAAGGAATACAATATACCATCCAATACATACTTACCTTCTTCCGAAATACACCTACTCATTACATACACAATATACAAGTCTTGTTAGCTTCATTGGTCCACCCGGGTTAATCGGGTGGAGATTACTCTTTTACTCGTTACTCCATACATACGCATACATACTCATACTCATACTTACTTACTTACTCTTACTCTTACTCATGTTAAGTCGTCGAGACCTCCGGCCCTGGGGACTACTCCGTCCCACCTCCGGGATTTACTTGACTACCAATCCGGGATGCTACCCATTTAAGGGATTTGGGCCGCGGACCAGTTTAAGAGTCAGGAATTGCAGCCAACCTCTCGTGACTCCGCATCCTCACGCGTGGCCGAAGCTATATCGGACTTCTACTCATTCTAATTTAATTACCAATTTAAGTTAGATTGGTTAGCTTGTTAGGAATAAGTTAGAAGTCCAAACACATCACAATCGGTCACAATACAATACATCATACATACACACACTCATATTCATCCATACATTTCATGAATTATACAAACTAAGTTTAAAGAAATTATACATCAATATACAGCACTACATATTCACAAGTAGACATGATAACTCCGTTTCGTGCATTTATCTTATTTGGTGACCAGTTAGCACACAACACACAAATCAGAGTAACCAAGATAGCATACGGGGCATGAGGAATCCATACCGTTCACCGTCGTACGTGTTTCCAAATGTCCTTCCGGTGTCACAAATCAAATCCTATGATATAAATACAATTGAATGATTAATCTAACTATTATTAATCTTAACTCAACTACTTTTGTGTTTACTAATCCATACTTACTAAGTCTTTACATTCCTTACACTTATATTTCATTTTACTTTCTTCCCATTACTTGTCCATGGTTTACATACATATATATATATACATATGTATAGGTGGGTATACATATATATATACTAGTTATAAGCTTACAGTTTTTTTTTTGTAAGTATTGGGCCGTCCGACCCACCGTCTGACCCAAGCCCTGGGTCGGACCATTCCAGTAGGTTTACGCCCTCTGAAATTCTTCCCGTCCGACCCAGCACTATTCCGTCCGACCCATACACCTCTGGGTCGGACCATTCCAGAAAGTTTCGGTTCCGTCGTCCAAGTCCTGTCCGACCCACGCCCGACTCACCCTCTGGGTCGGACGGAGTCAGGAACTTTGACGACGGAAAATTGTTGCCTGTCCGACCCATGTCCGACTCACGGCCCTGGGTCGGACCATTCCAGAATGTTTACGTTCTGTTATTTAAGCCATGTCCGACCCACGTCCGACTCACCCTCTGGGTCGGACGGAGTCAGAACATTGCTACAGGTTCTATTTTTCTTCCCCAATTTCACCCATTGCTTCCCCAATCTTCCTACATACATCCTAACATGTTTTTGTACAATTTAAACACTCTAAATCATGCTAATTCATTACACAATCCTATATTAATTTATACCCACAATTCTCTAAGTTTCTTTTCAACACTCACATTGTTTTCTTCCTTAATGCATTTTGCTACAGATTTTGATACTAACACTCCTCTTCTACAACTCCCTCTTCTAATGTCATTTCTAGCACCTCTAATACATTATAACTACATTAACTATCTCTCCTAATATACCCTCTATCTTTCTCTAACAAAATATGTTACAACCTATGCCACTCACTTAGTTTTTAATCTCTTAAGTCCACTAGTTTCTAAGTAAATTTTGCCATAGTCTCCCCTATATTTTTATACTCTCACCTCATTGTTTTCATCCGTATTTACATTATCTCACCTGTTTTCAACAACCAAAAATATACAAGCTCCCATATACAATACCAATACTAAAACACTCGTAAAAATTCCTGCACTTAACATCTCATTCTCAATATGTTTTGGTAAGTTTTACAATGTCTTTTAAGGCTTCCAAATACTTATATCCTCCTACACATTACACTATCAATACATTACCATTTCACAATGTAAGTTTTACTCTTTTAAAATCTGTTACATACTCATTTACAAAGCTACACAAATGAGCATTCTTACCTTGTTTCTCCTCTAGATTTTCTTTCTCCTTCTTTCTTCTTCCTTCCTCTCTCTTCCTCTCTTTCTCCACCGGTTATAGTACTTCACAAATCTAATATCATAACCCATACATACACACACATTCAATACTAAAACTAACCCTAACATTATTTAAGCTTTTAATGTGGGTTTTAGGGTTTAGAAAATTCCTTACCTTCCAAAGGTGCAAGTGCTGTTTGGGATAGCTCAAGAACAAGACTTCTCACTCTCCAAAGAAGCCAAAATCGGCTGGGTACAAGAGGAACCAAACAAGGTTTTAGCTAGATTTTCGTTTTGCCTTTAAGGCTAGAAACAGATGAAGTTTTGAGAATATTTTTACCTTAGAAGAACAAGGAGAATGAGGGCCTTCTAATGGTGGTCTTGAAGCTCCAAATGGGACATACCCATAAAAACGAAAATGTTGGTTTTCGAATTTTGAAAGGATGGAAATGTAGCTCTTGATGAGAGGATTCCAATGGTATACTTTTTATAATTTTTGGAAGAGATTTGAGGGGGTTACAAGAGGAGAGAAGTAGAGTTTTGTGTGGGTGTTTTCATTTCTCCATGGAAATCGCTGGAGGAGGAAGAAGAAGAGAAAAAAGAGAGTGAGGGTGGGGGATTTACGTGAGAGAGGGAGAAAGAGATAGGAGAGAGAGAGTGTGAGAGTGTGGGGTAATAAAGTAGTGAGTGTTTACTTTATTAGTTTTGTAGTTTTGTAAATAAGGGAGTGAGTGTGTGAGAGAGTGTGAGTGAGGGGTCCAAATCAGACATACACACAGCACACACATACATTTTACTTTTTATTTTAAAAGTGGACACATAAGTTTGTGTTATTTATGTTTCTACCCCACAACTTCCCGTTTTTGACAGTTTTTACGAATTTCTCGTTTTCTTGATTTTATTGGTTCTAAAGCTTCACTAATATTTATTAATGATTATTTAGTTGACCAAAACTGTTACGAGTCTATTTGACCCGCTTAAAGACACGTTTTCCCGGTTACCTCGAAAAACGCGCTTTAAGGTTCGTTAGTGATTTTAATCCGTTTTAAGGATCCGTTTTCTTCGGGATTTGTTCCCTTATGATTATTTATACTTAATTAAGCCTCTAAATTATTCATTAGCCTAATTAATCACTATTTTTAATTACGGGGTATTTCAATCTACCCCCCTTAAGAAACTTTGCCCTCAAAGTTGCTCAAGGTTAATGGTTTAGGTAATTCTACTCATTAGGCAAACCAATTGCACTAATGTGTCTTACTACACCTATGAGGTGTTTACTTCCTTTCACATTGCAAGCATACACACTTCGAGCATCATACACAATTCACATACGCAATTCATCATTTCCATACATACCACATTTACAATGCAACATTACAATTCACATTACACCTTGCACCCATACATTACACATACGCATTACACATACATGCACTACACATTACACAAACATACCAAATACACTTTGCACTACATGCGCCATACAAACCTATTACAATACCTACGCACTAAGCAATGCTTACCCCGAAGTAATGCAAAAGCAAAAGGGCTCTACCCCCCTTAAAAGGGGTACGACCCGTACCCGTATTGCTAAATACTAGACTATCTAGTCTATGAACAACTGTGGGTACTTAGCCTTCATGGCATCTTCCAACTCCCATGTCGCTTCTTCGACATCATGGTTTGACCATAGGACCTTCACCATTCGTATAGACTTATGGCGAGTGTCTCTGGTCTTCCTATCAAGGATTCTTACTGAGGTTTCAACATATCTCATGGTCGGCTCGATGGATAATCTCTCGGGCTCTAGCACATGAGAAGGATCAGCAATGTACTTCTTGAGTTGTGACACATGAAATACATCATGGACACGCCCCAAGTCCTCAGGTAATGCTAACCTGTAGGCTACGGATCCAACTCTTTCGGTGATAGCATACGGCCCTACAAACTTTGGGCTCAGCTTGCCCTTCTGACCAAAACGGAAGACACCCTTCATAGGTGAAACGCGCAAGAACACTTGGTCGCCCACGGTGAACTCAAGGTCGCGTCGTCTCACATCCGCATAGGATTTCTGTCTATCTTGGGCTGCCTTCATATTAGCTCTAATCTGCTGAACTTCAGCTTGTACTTGCTCAAGATACTCCGGTCCTATGATGACCGCTTCACTTGACTCATCCCAACACAAGGGTGTACGGCAAGGTCTACCGTATAGAGCTTGGAAAGGCGACATCTTAATCGAGGCGTGATAACTATTATTATACGAGAACTCGATAAGATGAAGCTTATCTAACCAACTCCCCTAAAAGTCTAAGGCACATGCCCGAAGCATGTCCTCCAGTGTCTGGATGGTCCTTTCTGTCTGACCGTCGGTCTGAGGATGGAAGGCGGTACTCAACTTCAATTCCGTACCCAACGCTTCCCTTGTAGCTCTCCAGTATCTCGAAAGAAATCTGGTGTCGCGGTCAGATACTATTGTTTTTGGGACTCCGTGATGTCTGATAATCTCCTTGTCAAATAGCTCAGCTAGCTTTACTACCTTCCAGGTGTCCTTCATCGGTATGAATCTGGCAACCTTGGTAAGGCGATCGACTACAACCCAGATCATGTTGAGTCCTCCCCTGGCAGGTGGGAGTCCTACAACAAAATCCATGGAGATATCATGAAATTTCCACTCCGGAACTGGCATCGATTGTACCATTCCGCCCGGTCTACGATGTTCAAATTTCACCTTCTAGCATGTTAAGCACCTCAATACAAATTCGGTCACATTCGACTTCATCCCAGACCACCAGAAGTACCTCTTCATGTCTTTGTACATCTTGGAGGCTCCTGGATGGACTGACAATGTGGAACAGTGTGACTCTCGCAGGATGCGATCCCTTAGCTCAGCATTGCTTCGGGGGACGCATAACCTGCCATTCAACCGAATCAAACCATCTTCATGTAGCTTGAAGTCATGCTTTTTCTTCTCAAATGTACCATTCTCGATCTTTTGTCTGATTTCGGTCATATAAGGGTCGCTCAACTGAGCGTCTCGCACCTCGTCAACCAAGCTAGAAGAAGCGAGTAGCGAATGGAGCGAGTGTGCTTGACGGCTCAGGGCGTCGGCTACAATGTTTGCCTTCCCTTCCTTATACTGCAAGTTGATGTCATAGTCTGAAAGAAATTCCATCCATCTTCTTTGTCTCAGATTCAGTTCTTTTTGTGTGAATACATACTGTAAGCTCTTATGGTCAGAGTAGATGGTGATGCTTACCCCATAGAGATAGTGTCGCCATATCTTCAAGGCGAAGACAATGGCTCCTAACTCTAAGTCGTGAGTCGGGTAATTCTCCTCATGCTTTTTCAGCTGGCGGGAGGCATAAGCTACAACCTTGCCATGCTGCATGAGTACGCATCCCATTCCCTTGCCTGATGCATCACAGTATACCTCAAATCCCTCTGTGCCCTCTGGAAGAGTAAGGACGGGCGCTGAGGTCAATGAGTCTTTAAGGCTCTGAAATGATAACTCGCACTCGTGTGTCCATACAAACAGTGCATCTTTCTTCATCAGTGTAGTCATGGGCTTAGCGACTTTCGAGAAGTCCTTTACAAATCTCCGGTAGTAACCGGCTAGACCAAGAAAGCTCCGGATGTCGGTAACAGTCTTAGGTCTAGGCCATGATCGTACAGCTTCTATCTTAGAAGGGTCAACTGAGATACCTGCGCTCGAGATGACATGACCAAGGAATGATACCTGATCTAGCCAGAATTCACATTTGGAGAACTTCGCATACAGCTGGTTCTCGCGCAGTGTCTCAAGCACTTTCCTCAAATGAATTTCATGTTCCTCTGCTGATTTTGAGTATACAAGTATGTCGTCGATGAAGACACACCACTGAAGTGTCCAACTGCTCACTGAATAAACTATTCATGAGGTCCATGAATTTAGCTGGTGCATTTGACAAACCGAATGGCATCACTGTGAATTCGTAGTGGCCATATCTGGTACGGAATGCCGTTTTCTCAATGTCTTGTTCTTTGATTGCAATCTGATGATACCCAGAACGGAGGTCAATCTTGGAGAAGACTGATGCTCCTTTCAGCTGATCAAATAGGTCGTCGATGCGTGGCAATGGGTTTTTATTTTTGACTGTGACCGCATTCAGCTCGCGGTAGTCAATGCAAAGTCGGAGACTACCGTCCTTCTTCTTCACGAAGAGAACCGGTGCTCCCCAGGGTGATACGCTCGGGCGTATAAACCCTTTGTCGAGAAGGTTCGCAACTGTTCTTTCAGCTCTGTCATTTCCGCAGGTGCCATACGGTACGGTGCCCTAGCAATGGGACCGGTACCTGGCAAAAGATCAATTTCAAACTCCACTGCTCTCGGTGGTGGCATGCCGGGTAGCTCCTTAGGGAATACATCGGGAAATTCGGATACAACCGGTACATCATCACTGAACTCTGGATCTCTCTCCAGGTCTTGCACATAACACAGATATACTTCTTGGCCCTTTTTGAGTTCCCGGTACATAGCCATAGCAGATATAAGTGTGGTCGAAGGCTCTCTCGGTCTCTGGCGGTAAGATACAGTAACCCTAGTAGGACTCTTGAGCAGCAATCGATGCTCGGCGCAGAGGATTCTACCCTTGTGCCGCTCCAACCAATTCATTCCAATGATTAAGTCGAATCCCAATCCATTGAATTCGATGAAGGAAATGGGAAACACTTCGTTTTTGATTTCGATGGTGGCTGCTTGATAATATTTGGTGCACTTTACTAGCTCCTTCGATGGGAGAGTAACCATGAAGTTCGGTAGCTCATCCGCATCTAGCTTCAACCTCTTCACAAAGGATGGCGATACGAAAGTGTGAGAGGCGCCGGAGTCGAATAACACATTGGCATCAATGCCATTTACTGGGAATGTTCCCGTTAAGATGGTGCCGCTTCTGCCGGCTTGTGCTTCGGTGAGGATACTCAGGTTACCTTCGGTACCGAGTCCATAACCTATTGGATTCACAATTGGATAAGTATTGATGGTGGACACAAGTGGAATTAAATCAACACTGCTCTTTATTGATAAACCAACCATCATACATACCGTGTCTCTAATACACGTTACTAATAGATTACATGACACTATGAATTTAATACTTTCTAAAGGTAAGGTTCAGGCGTCCTGGTTTCATGTGGGTGGCATTGATTATGGCCGGTGGTGCCGTATTCAACTTGATCTTGTTGATCCCATGATACAGCATCCTAGAGTTTCCACCCATGATTAGGACTTCGCCTGATCTCAATACCAGTTTCTGTGCGAGGTCCACACGCTTCTGCTCGCTATACAGGAATACGGCGTCATCACCAATGGACCAAGACACTACGGGCACTCCTTGTTCAAGAGATTCCGCTGTCTCGTCCTTGTCTTGGTGTAACCCAAGTCGTCCTTCTTTCTCATAGAAGTTGACGATACAGAGGTCCGCTTCAAGTGTGGGGATCGGTTCATGTTCGCATTGTTGTGCAAGTTCTACTGCTTGTGTGATGAGTGTCTGAAACTCTGGAGGTATTGTCGGTGGCGTAGCTCCATCTTGTGTTCGTGTCTCCTGGTATGTCTTGGTATAAGGATTCTAGTCCTTTCCCAAGCACATCATTTTTAGCTTCATCTTCGCTCCACCGGGGAATTCGGGTGTGTAAAATCCACCTTGACCCGTTCCTAGCTCGTTGCATCGTCGGATGATTGAGATTTGTGCTTCGGGTGTCAGGTATCCCTTAATAAGATCATACCTGGTCGGATGACCTGACACTGTTCGCTGGTGTAGTCGTGGTTGGTGATGTCGATCTCTTCTTGATTCAGGTTTACCGGTATCGGATAACAGATACTAAAGCTTCCTATGGTTATAAATTCCATTTACGGTGAGTACTAGTTCCAACTACTTCGTTTCATGCTTAATACACACTTCATTTTATTTACTCATGCATTCATTCAAACGGTTACGCTACTACTTAGACATGCTACTTCAAGGATTAAAGGTTTAGATTATTACCTGGGCCGGATTTAGAACCGGACCCATCACGGTCAATCACATGAAGGACAGGCTGCCTCTGAGGTACACCCCGCGGAGGTCCCCGGGATCCCAGTCCCTGTGGTGCCTGTTGGGTCGGTGCATCGCCAGATGCAACCTCCTTGCCTTCCCTTTGCCTGTAGCTTTGGTAGTTCCCCTTTGGCTTCCCATTCTCTGGGCACTTGTTAGCTGTATGTCCTAGCTTCTGGCAATTGTAGTATTTGATATCTCTCCCATAGCAATCCTTGCCGGGATGGTCCTGATTGCACTTTCTGCACACATAGGCGCGGCCGTCGGAGAAGGTTTTGGTGACACCGGAGCCAGAACCTAAGGTTTAGAGGGTTAGCACATGTGTGCGTGGATATACTAGATATGATACTGATAGGAATACGAATTAGAAATAGAAGTTTACCCTTAGGTGGGTATGATCTCAGTGGCTTTGCTGCCACCGGTGCAGATGAACCGAGTTGAAGAAGTTCAACCGGTTTGCCCTGCTCAGCATGGGCACTGCTTTCACTCAGGAATTTCTTTTGGGATTGCTGAAAGAAATTTCCCTTCTTCTTTTTCCAGCTTTTACCCTGGTTCTGCTCCTCGGCACTTGTGTTTTTGTTGTTGGCCTTGCGCTTCAGCGTGGTTTCTTCATCCCTTAGTTGGCAAGTGATTTCAACGCGAGAAGCCGCGTGATAACACTCCTGAAGTTTCAGGTATTAGCCGGGATTCTCATTTAAGAAAGGATAAGGAAGAGATTCACGGAATTCAAGGAATTTAAGGAATTGAAATGGTACTAAGGGTTAACCGATATTTACCTGAAGGGAGGTAAATCGTGTATAGCCCATACCGTACCGAAGGCGATGGCTCAGACCACCATAGAAGCAATCGACCAACACCTGGCCGGTGTATCCTAGATCAGGGAGAAGACGGAGGATAAAAGTGAAAGTGCGGTAGTACTCATCCATAGACATCTTGTCTGTCATCTTCAAGGCATCCAGCTCTAGCCTTTTCTTAGTCTTTACATGCTCTGGATAGTACTTGGATCGGAGGAGAGATGCGAAAGACTCCCAATCGAATGTGGGGTCGCTGACGTGCTCATGCTTGATTAGCTTCCACCAATCCATAGCAGCATCCTTCAGATAATAAGCAGCAACTCTGACTCGAACTCCAGCAGGAGCTTCGAGGGTTTCGAACGCCGTCTCCATCTCGGAGATGTAGGCTTCGAGCTTAGCCGGATCACTCTCGCCCCTAAAGCAGGGAGGGCGGAGTTCCGCTACAGCTTTTACCCAGTTCGCTTCTCTGGGTGGCGGGGGAGGGATTGGTCCTGCTTGGTTCTGTTGGTTTTGCTGGTTTTGTTGCATTGCTTGGATCACTTGTGGTAGCATCTGCGCTACCGTGGCGGCGACGATCTCAGCTATCGTCTGCGTGCCGGGTCCGTCATTGCCCCCTCCTCTAGGGCGACCTGGACCTCTTCCTGACATCTGAATATTTAACAGTTACATTAGGCTCCGCAAGATATGATTCAAGGGTCTTGGATTTAAAACAAGGTATCGTTCCTAAGAACGTCAAGGGTATCCGTTGTTAACAACGGTAGTTCCTAGTTAGGTTTCTAAGTATCCGTCTTAAGACGGTTGAAATCCTAACTCGGTAGTCCCCTATGCTCGGTAACTAAGGACATCAGAGCGTTACTACGCTCTGATACCACTTTTTGTAACACCCCAACCGCTAATCCTATGCTTACCGTCCAATCATCCCATGATCCAGAGTTACTCGCAGCGGAAATACTATTTACTACGGTGGGTGATACAACGCCGCTAACCGCCCATACGGCTAGCTAGGCTTACCTTACTTACAGTCACGGTCTGATGATCATAGTATACCGAGCTACTATATTACTTACCAAAATACCATACACCAAATACTTACATCAATGGATCACCGAGTATTTAAATGTATTCAATTACATCCCAAATCAAACTTCCCAAAAGAATGAGTTTCTACCGGCTACTCATCTATACCAATTCATCATCCTCTCTATACCCAAAAAGGTGTACCCCATGGTACACCGGCTAATCAAAAGCTATAGCCATGTACTACTCAGTACACCATCATAATTCATTGTTTACAATCCAAAAAGAAGATAAAGAGATAAAACTAAGTCTTCACATCTTCATCCTTCGCGAGTACCAGCGTGTAGTAAAAATGGTGCCCCAAGGGGCTCAGCAAACGCTGCGTATAGACTCCGCATATACCGCGTGCTAGCTAGGGCACGCCGACTATTTGACGTCCACTAAACATGCGATTCATTAATTTCATACATACATGCTTTACACACATCATACAACCATGCTCAATACATTACACATTCCAAGGCAACAATACAATAGCACGCGTCTTACTTACCTTCACAAGGTTAGCCAAATTATGCATCCGGGTTAATCAGAATGCTTTTACTCTTTTACTCATTACTTACCTTTTCTTACTTACACTTACTTACTTTCATTTACTTTACTTACTCATTCTTACTTACTTACTCATACTCAAGTTAAGTCGTCGGGACCTCCGGCCCTGGGGACTACGCCGTCCCACCTCCGGGACTTACTTGACTCACCAATCCGGGATGCTACCCACTTAAGGGATTTGGGCCGCGGACCAGTTTAAGAGTCAGGAATTGGAGCCAACCTCTCGTGACTCCGTATCCTCACGCGTGGCCGAAACTATATCGGACTTCTACTCATTCCAATTTAATTACCAATTTAAGTTAGATTGGTTAGCTTGTTAGGAATAAGTTAGAAGTCCAAACACATCACAATCGGTCACAATACAATACATCATACATACACACACTCATATTCATCCATACATTTCATGAATTATACAAACTAAGTTTAAAGAAATTATACATCAATACAGCACTACATATTCACAAGTAGACATGATAACTCCGTTCGTGCATTTATCTTATTTGGTGACCAGTTAGCACACAACACACAAATCAGAGTAACCAATATAGCATACGGGGCATGAGGAATCCATACCGTTCACCGTCGTACGTGTTTCCAAACGTCCTTCCGGTGTCACAAATCAAATCCTATGATATAAATACAATTGAATGATTAATCTAACTATTATTAATCTTAACTCAACTACTTTTGTGTTTACTAATCCATACTTACTAAGTCTTTACATTCCTTACACTTATATTTCATTTTACTTTCTTCCCATTACTTGTCCATGGTTTACATACATATATATATATACATATGTATAGGTGGGTATACATATATATATACTAGTTATAAGCTTACAGTTTTTTTTTGTAAGTATTGGGCCGTACGACCCACCGTCCGACCCAAGCCCTGGGTCGGACCATTCCACTAGGTTTACGCCCTCTGAAATTCTTCCCGTCCGACCCAGCACTATTCCGTCCGACCCATACACCTCTGGGTCGGACCATTCCAGAAAGTTTCGGTTCCGTCGTCCAAGTCCTGTCCGACCCACGTCCGACTCACCCTCTGGGTCGGACGGAGTCAGGAACTTTGACGACGGAAAATTGTTGCCTGTCCGACCCATGTCTGACTCACGGCCCTGGGTCGGACCATTCCAGAATGTTTACGTTCTGTTATTTAAGCCATGTCCGACCCACGTCCGACTCACCCTCTGGGTCGGACGGAGTCAGAACATTGCTACAGGTTTTATTTTTCTTCCCCAATTTCACCCATTGCTTCCCCAATCTTCCTACATACATCCTAACATGTTTTTGTACAATTTAAACACTCTAAATCATGCTAATTCATTTCCTAATTCATTACACAATCCTATATTAATTTATACCCACAATTCTCTAAGTTTCTTTTCAACACTCACATTGCTTTCTTCCTTAATGCATTTTGCTACAGATTTTGATACTAACACTCCTCTTCTAATGTCATTTCTAGCACCTCTAATACATTATAACTACATTAACTATCTCTCCTAATATACCCTCTATCTTTCTCTTACAAAATCTGTTACAACCTATGCCATTCACCTAGTTTTTAATCTCTTAAGTCCACTAGTTTCTAAGTAAATTTTGTCATAGTCTCCCCTATATTTTTATACTCTCACCTCATTGTTTTCATCCATATTTACATTATCTCACATGTTTTCAACAACCAAAAATATACAAGCTCCCATATACAATACCAATACTAAAACACTCGTAAAAATTCCTGCACTTAACATCTCATTCTCAATCTGTTTTGGTAAGTTTTACAATGTCTTTTAAGGCTTCCAAATACTTATATCCTCCTACACATTACACTATCAATACATTACCATTTCACAATGTAAGTTTTACTCTTTTAAAATCTGTTACATACTCATTTACAAAGCTACACAAATGAGCATTCTTACCTTGTTTCTCCTCTAGATTTTCTTTCTCCTTCTTTCTTCTTCCTTCCTCTCTCTTCCTCTCTTTCTCCACCGGTTATAGTACTTCACAAATCTAATATCATAACCCATACATACACACACATTCAATACTAAAACTAACCCTAACATTATTTAAGCTTTTAATGTGGGTTTTAGGGTTTAGAAAATTCCTTACCTTCCAAAGGTGCAAGTGCTGTTTGGGATAGCTCAAGAACAAGACTTCTCACTCTCCAAAGAAGCCAAAATCGGCTGGGTACAAGAGGAACCAAACAAGGTTTTAGCTAGATTTTCGTTTTGCCTTTAAGGCTAGAAACAGATGAAGTTTTGAGAATATTTTTACCTTAGAAGAACAAGGAGAATGAGGGCCTTCTAATGGTGGTCTTGAAGCTCCAAATGGAACATACCCATAAAAACGAAAATGTTGGTTTTTGAATTTTGAAAGGATGGAAATGTAGCTCTTGATGAGAGGATTCCAATGGTATACTTTTTATAATTTTTGGAAGATATTTGAGGGGGTTACAAGAGTAGAGAAGTAGAGTTTTGTGTGGGTGTTTTCATTTCTCCATGGAAATCGCTGGAGGAGGAAGAAGAAGAGAAAAGAGAGAGTGAGGGTGGGGGATTTACGTGAGAGAGAGAGATAGAGATAGGAGAGAGAGAGAGTGTGAGAGTGTGGGGTAATAAAGTAGTGAGTGTTTACTTTATTAGTTTTGTAGTTTTGTAAATAAGGGAGTGAGTGTGTGAGAGAGTGTCAGTGAGGGGTCCAAATCGGACATACACACAGCACACACATACATTTTACTTTTTATTTTAAAAGTGGACACATAAGTTTGTGTTATTTATGTTTCTACCCTAAACTTCCCGTTTTTCCCGTTTTTGACAGTTTTTACGAATTTCTCGTTTTCTTGATTTTATTGGTTCTAAAGCTTCACTAATATTTTAATGATTATTTAGTTGACCAAAACTGTTACGAGTCTATTGACCCGCTTAAACACGTTTTCCCGGTTACCTCGAAAAACGCGCTTTAAGGTTCGTTAGTGATTTTAATCCGTTTTAAGGATCCGTTTTCTTCGGGATTTGTTCCCTTATGATTATTTATACTTAATTAAGCCTCTAAATTATTCATTAGCCTAATTAATCACTATTTTTAATTACGGGGTATTTCAAAACCCTTAATAATACTATTAAGTATTAAATTATTACATGGAATTATGAATATTAAATTAGTATAAGGATTATGAATATAAATTATTGTATGGAATTATGAGTATTAATATTATATGGAATTATGGAAATAATTTAGGGGATTCCTCCTATTTAACTCTAAGGAATACAATTTAATATTTAATTATTGTATATAATTATATAGTATTATGAATTTAATAATAAGATTTATAAGTTAATAAATCTTGGGAAAATTTAAAACACTCCAACTATGTTATAAAGATTTTAGGAGTGTTGGAACATTGTTTTGAAACATAAAAGTCGATATAAAATTCTAGAAACCCTAAAGCCTTTTAAGCCTTGCTAGGGTTGACTTTTTAGAATGGTCAAACCAGGCCATGAAACCTATACCAATAAATAGGTTATGGGAAAACCATGAAGATCGATAAAAAGAACGTCAAAAACGGATCATCCTAGCCAAAGTTTGCTAGATTGAAGTTTAGAGTCAAAAATTTGAAATTGCCACGTGTCACACTGTCGCGGGTCGCCCAACACTTAGCCGATTTTATCCCTTGAATTTCGGTAACAGATTTCAGTATTTTTTTTTCCCCTAACTTTAGACGGCTATATCTCACTCATCTTTCAATATTTTCAATGCCGTCTTTTTCATTCTCTTTTCCTTTGAATCCTCTAAACAACCATAACTCACACAAACCCTAACTCGTTCTAAATCAACCGGAAATTCGAGCCAAAGTAGCCACCCTGCAAAACCGTAACTGCAGTTTCCAGTTTTTCCCTTCGAAACAGGTAACTTCGTCTAGCCATAACTTCTTTGTTTTCCATCCAAATTTCATGTTCTTTAGCTCGTTTTGGAAGAGCTCTAATCCCTCTAAAACTTTCATGTTGATGGTCTAAGCCAATTCTCAACCGTTTGGAAAAACAAGGTGTCTAAAGTTTCGGATTTGTCACAACATAAAAATCATAGTTTCTTTCCAGAAAACGCAAGGTAAACTCGCAACTTCCAGCTTCAATTTCTTCTGTTAGTGCAAGTTAGGGTGATTTCTTGCTATCATTGTGTAGAGCTATGTTTCTTCTTTCTAATGAGCCCAAGAACATGGCCTAACTCGATCTAGACATATTTTATAGATCTCCAAAGTTCACTACTCGAACAGCTCGAGTTCGAATTTTATTTCCAGAAACCGATTACGATTTCCGTCACCGGTGCTTCCCTGGTAAGTCTCCGTTCAATTCCTCATACTTTGACACTCGATTTTTCAATATCGACTTAGCCCTACTGCCAATTTGATCAATTAAGCCTTGTATTGAGAGAATCTTACAAAATCGAATTCGAGAGACTCAAGAACCCTAACTTTCGTAAACCAGAATCGAATTTGTTGTGTACTGCATTATAATTGGGGAAATTGGTATCATTAGAACCGAAATTTGATTTCGAAACCATAGAAACAAGAATCACTCAATTTGGTTCTGTAGATTGTGAGGAAATCGTGAATTAGTACTCGACTTCGTTTCTGGATTCGATAAAGAACTGGGGCTTCAGCGTCTGTCCGATCGGGGTTAAAAGATCTGGACGGCCGAGATTAAAACGTTTCTAATATAAGTTTATTAGGTTTTATAAATTCCAGTAAATAACCTTAACTTGTTGAGTTAATTTAAAATACCTTCCCGAATGTATTTGACTTGAAATTTTAACCATAGATTCCTTATTTAATCTAGTTTATTTTGATCTAAATTATTATGGTTTTGGAGTTTTTAAAAGTAAGTTATGATTTTTGCAAGTTGCGGGTTTTCTAGAATTATTTGGCTAAATTAAAAAGATATTTTTATGAAATAAAAATTTTATATTCTACTATGTCTAGTTTTGTATTTTTGGGAATTTTTGGGCAATGGTAAATGGTTTTAAAAAATTGTGTTTATGAGTTTTTCATAAGAATAACTTATAATATATGGTTTTTAATGTAACCAAAAATTAAAGTATGGTTGTTAATAAACTTTTTAAGCTGGGGATAAGGGAAACTAATTCATTTTATAACAGTAAGTTTATAAATGTTTGGGTACTAGCTTTTGTGAGAAGTGAAATTATTACATATATGTATATATACTTATATGGTATATTAAAATAGAAACTTATGTTAAATCAAGGAATTCAATTATTCTACATTTTATTATTTATTATATTATATGGGAGTTAATATTCTTAATAAAACTAAGGAATATATATATATATATATATATATAATATATATATATATATATATATTTACACATATATGTAAAAGAAATAAAATAGTAACTTAGGTTAAATCAAGGAGCTAAATTAATCTACATTTATATTAATTATATAATATGGTAGTTAATATACTTAATTGAAGTTAAGGAAAATACTTTATTTTATTAACCATATTTTGGATGTAGGTGTGTGTAAAATTTAATATAAATAATTAAATGCAATTAAACTACATAAGAATGTCTTGAATAAATCCTAGTATACATATACGATAAATAACTGAATTAAAGAAATAAAATACCTTATAGCAAATAGAATACGAAGGAATTAATAAGCTAAACTAAACCTATACATAATACTATTAAAAGTGAAATACCCCAAACCTTGATATGTGGTTTAAATATCAGATTATGGTATGTAAAGGCTAAAAAGTGCCTTAGTAACATCAGTGAACAATTTAAACCATAACAAATGCAATAAAGCATTAAGACACAGTTTGAGCAAAAACATGCTCTAAGCTATGAGTGAACTTGGTTAGGACCCAAAGAGCCTACCAAGACTTGATAACATTTAATTATGATTTGATAGGGCTAAACAAGTCCTAGGAAACTTTGGTAGACAATGAAACCAAATAAAACATAAGGTAATACCTTAAAGTCAATATGAGCAAAAATGTGCTCTAAGCTTGGGATGAATGGTATAAGACCTAATGGTCATACCTATACCTTATTGTATGTTAATGAACATATTAAATCAATTACTAAAGAAAACCAAGCTTGAAAACAATTTAAAACACAAAATGTGCTTTAAGGAATCTTAAAGCACGTTTTTGAAAAATTGTCTTGTAAATGAGTTTTGAATGGCTAAATGTCCATCATTACTCTTTAATAACATGTGTACTATATAGTATCACATTTGGGTGGCCATATTAGTGGGAAATCAAAAATTTCACTTCAATGTGCCTTGTATTTGTGAATAGTAATTTTACAAGCTAGTTTGTAACATATAATGTTATAAGTAATTAAATTGGTCAACAAAGACCAAAACACCCCTCCTAGGCATAATAGTGGCCGGTTTTGTAGTGGAGGAGTCACCAAGTATGTTAACTTGTTAAGTAAATAAATGTGACTCAGTTACTATTTGCTTTAAGACTTAAATATCTTCAAAAAAGTAAGTTCTATCTCATTCTCTCATTTCCCTTCCTTTCTCATTCACACACGGTTGCTCTCTCTCCCTCCCTTCTTGCTCTCTCTCACGGTTTGGCTAGCACACCACACCACACCATTGAAACCAAGCTTTGAACTCTTGTCAAATCTTGCTCTCTTGTCCAATCAAAAAAACACACACCACCATTCTCTTAGTTAAGTCAAGCTCTACATCTTGTCTTTTCAAATCTTCAAGAACTCCATTTTGGTGCCATGAAGATTCACCATTGAAGCTTGAGCTCACCTTTTCACATATTCATGCTCTCCTTTCTTTCAAGGTAAGGAAACTCAAAGAAATCCATGTTTCCTCCATGTTTTCATGTTGTCCGAAAATTCACCTCACAATGGTGTATTTATCTTGCTTGTTTTAGCTTCATTTGAATCTTCCAAGGGCTAGGAGGAGTCCTCTCTTGATACTTATTCAAGTTCTCTTCCAATTCCAAGGTAAAACAATTACCTTAATGTGTTAAAACAATATTTGTAACTAGGGTTTACAATGAGGAGAAGCATAATGCTTGAATACTCATTCTATTGTTTGTATAATGTTTAATAGTTGAAAAGGGACCAAATGCCCTACCGGTTTCACAAGGAACAAGAAAGAAATTGTGAGGAAAAAGAGTAAACAAGCTATCTCAATGTAGTTTAAATGCCTTAGGAAAATGAGCTTGATTTGCTTGATAAAATACCTAAGGAGCCAATGGTGAGTGACCTAGCAAAATGTTCTCAAGGAGACTAGTAAAGAACATATGTTTTGGTGTATGTATTTGCAGGTCAAAGGCATTATTTATGTGGGAAATTCAGTGTTTAAGGTTATGCAATTTAAGGGCCTAAGAGCCATGTTATTTAAGGGCCTAAGTGCCAAGCAATTTAAGTTATGCACTATATTGTGATGTAGTGCTTAATGTGTGAAGTTTGTGTATAAGAATGTGTTTGATGGATTTTAGGTGTTTTGAATGAATTAAGGTGAAAACCTAAGTGTTTGGATGTGAGTATATACTAGAGAAGCTATGGCCAAATTTGGGAATGTGTAAGAAGTTCTAAGTGTTGTAAGTGAGTTTTGGTGAACTAGGAAGGATTAAAGGTGAACGAATGTTTACTTGAGAGGGAAACATGTATTAAAGTGATTAAGAGTGATGCAAGGATTTAGGCATTATCTTGGAAGTTTTTAGAAATCTATGGGTATTCTTAAGATGTATTTAAGTCTTAGAGGAGTTGTGTAAAGTTTAGGTAATGTTGGTGTTCAAGGAACAAGAGATGTTTAGATATGATGTAAAAAGGAGATTTAGTTAGTAAGAAAATAATGCTTAAGAGGTGATGATAAGGTGTAGAGGAAACACCTTGGTATTGTGGTCATTATAGGTGAAATGCCACCTAGAAATCATAAGGAAAAACATTGTAAGTGTTAGGAATTTTGTGGAGATATAAGTAAAGGTTTAAGGAATTAGGAAAAATAGTTTTGTGAGTGTTTAAGAATATCTTAAGGGAGTGTTTGAAGTGCCAAATGATGTTAGAACACATTAAGAGGCCTTAGGAGAAATTTGGTGAAGAATTGGTAAAGTTTGGGTAAGTTTAGAAGGCGACCGACCCAGGGGCCGACCCAGTTTGTGGGTCGGTCGAGCCTCTGTAAAATGTTAGAAATGTGTTCGTAATGGTCGACCCAAAGGGTGGGTCGGACATGGGTCGGTCGTCAAGTTTCAAAGGAAGGAAAATGTTTCGCCGCACATGGAACGACCCAGAATGGTGGGTCGGACGGGGTCGGACGGGCATGTTTGTAAGGAAGTAAAAGGGGTCTGTAATGGACCGACCCAGTTGTGGGTCGGTCGGTGGTCGGTCGGACCAAAAACATGGTTTAAGGTTATGAAATGATGTATGTGATGATGGGGATTGGTAGGTAATGATATTATAAGGATGTTAAGGACATGTTAGGGGAGTTTAATGACACCTAAGTGGGTTAAAAGTTGTATTAAAATGTGAGAGTAAAACAGTTAAAAATGTTAAGTTATGTAACTAAGTTAACGGGAAAAAAATTAAGCTTGACATTAAATGATCAAGCAAACCCGATGTTAATAAAGAACACTGTGATGTTAACAGTTGTTCGAGGATTGCTCGAGGAACAAATGGACAGGGTAAGTGGACTCCGGAGACAGGTATGGTTTTCTTGCAACCTGCGTCCTACCGATTACACCGGCTTGTATGCCAATGGTTTTTCTGTATGTTTGCCACGTTGTAAGATTAAACATGTAATGAGTTTACAGTAATTCATTTATGTGGCGTGTTCAACTCCGATACCATTTAACCTCGGCAGTGTTAACCTTAGTTAACTGAGTCTAGGATCACTTGAGAGTTCGGTATTCGGAGTAAACGACCCTTACCATGGGACGTACTAACCACGGCTATGCGTGTGTTAATTGCGTGACATGTGTATGTGAATGTAGGGATCTCCTTGTATGTTTAACCCAGTTGTAATACTGTTTGAGTTGTTATGTGACAGGCTCCATAGTGGGGTTCTAAGTATTATCTAAAATAAGTATGTACTAACAGTAGTGAGGAATCCGGTTTGGCCGGTCGCGCGTTGTTTGGGAGAGGGTATCCTTCCTAGCTTTACCCTTCTCTTTGTTATGGTTGTTTCCCTCACGGGTTATGATCTCCCATTAGCTTACTCCAAAGCTTGGCTATTCTGACTTATGATCGGTTTAGGGGGAACATGTGTTTGTGTGGTGTGTTAGGGCCTCCAAACCCGAACCGCCTTAACTTAAGTACTCGTCCAACTATTAGGACGGTAATGAGTGTTGTTGTTATTGTATAACGAGCTTATCATGAGACTGGCACATTCTCTAGGCTCACCAGTGTGGAAACAATGTTTGGGTCGTTCCTAAGTGAACCATTCCCGTTATGTTATGTATATGTTGTGATGCAATATCTATTGCGGTGTTTGTCGTGCACATGGAAACGTGCAAAGTGTGTTAAGTGTTGTTATGTAGTGTATGTTATATGTTGTAAGAAGTGAAGTGTGTGGATCATGGATATGACTCCCAGTTTGTGATAAGAGGCGCTTAAGGATAACCCGATTTAAGGGTATGTGTCGTCTAATAAGGAAGTAGCTCCATTGGAGGAGAAACACTCTAGGGATGATGAATACCATGGGTGACTTGTTAAGTAGGATGTACTATCCGATTGTGAGCCCATTGAGGCGAAATGTTAAGTGTTGTGTGTTTATTGTCACATGCATGATTTAATATAATCAACTGCATGCTAAGACGACAATTAGTTGTGCGTGGCCCGGTAGCATGTGGCTGCGGGATTACCATACCAGCAAAGGTGCTGAGCCCCTTGGGGCCACCCCTTTCTCTTCTTTCCTATTTCAGGTACGAAGTGCTGGATGCCGTTCGAGAGTAGGACGGGTAGTCATTGTACATGGGTAAACATTAAGTGTATATATACAGTAGGAGTAGTAAGACCGATATTGTTGTCGGCATCAGTTTATAATACTCGGTATAGTTGATAAGGTGTATGTTGTTGTTGTTGATGTTAATGTAAAGGAATAACGATGTATAGGCGCTCGGGAATTTAGCCCATCAGACCGGTACAATGTATATGAATTAGCCTTGTTAGCCACGTGGGTGGCTAACGGCGTGTAACACCAGGGAGTTAAGTAATGTGATGAGGTTTGTAATTCCGCTGCAGTTTATTGTAAGTATGTAAATGTTGGATGGGGTGTTACAAAAAGTGGTATCAGAGCGAAGTGTCGCTCTGATGACTGAATTACCGAGCTTAGGAAGTACCGAGTTAGGATTTAAGTACTTTGGGTTAAGGGTTGAGTGATAGCGTGAGAGATACGCTAGTTAGGAACTACCAGTGACTACTGGAAACCTACAATATCCATCCCACCCTCCACAATCCCTGTATATAACTTGGGGAAACAACGCCAGAGAGATGAAAGTCCTCTCTTACTCGGAAACACCCGATCTGGCTGTTAGTAAGTACCTTTAAGGGTACGGAGAATCTGTCATACGGTAGATCCCGAAAACTGGGAATCCCGGAGACGGTCTCCATCTGAATAATGTTAACCGCATTTCATAGCAATGAATGAAGGATCTTGTGTATAGAGGAATAGAATTTCCGGCAACCTGGGTCGACATGCTAAGCAGTCGAGAATAACCAACTTGCAACGCACCAACCGTGCAACAGGCAAGAAGTGGATTAGTGAAACCGAGACAAGTGTCTACGGGACCACAATTGTTAAGTGAAACACCAGCGGTGTACCAACCGATAAAGGAACTGCAACGTAGTGCCCAAACAAGAGACAAGTCTCAGTAACCACGACAAGTGCGTGGGACGGGCTATAAGGAGGATACAATACTAAGACAAAGGGGTCTCCCAGAATGGGAAACACCCCAGTTAATGATTATCATATGAGGACAGTGGGAAGTCACCTAGACAAGTTATTATCAAGTCAGTAAGATCAGTGAGGGCCAACAAGGCCACTGATGACAGTGCGGATAAAAACAATGCCATAACCGGTATGTGTTAAACCGATTGCCAATTAGCATGGCGCACTTGCCATAGCAAGTGCTGCTATAACAGGGCTGTTCGGGAAATTTATAACCACTACAAGTACTTAGTAAAGTACCACGAAGTTAAGTGTGAACATTATAACCATGGAAGGGCTTAACAGCCCGACCTTTGTAATTGTAAGTACACCAGTCAGCAAGAAGCTAAACCTGGTTAAGGTAAGAAGATGTTGTGAAACCATGAAAATTTTTCTTTCAAACTCAGATTTTTATAAACCCTTTTCTTTTCAAACCAGATTTTCTTTCAAACCAACACTTCTTTCCAACCTTCTTTTAAACCAAACCAGTAAAACCAAGGACAGTTGACAAGGATACAACAATGGATAAACCTTCCCTCGATTAAGTTCGGGAAGCAGGGAATGAATATTGTCACGGGACAATATAAGGGAGTTGACAACAGAATACTTCACCTAGGCGTGTGACGGACACTACAAGTGTACCAACTGTGTTGTGGGACGACCGCACTCCGATAGGAGCATGTGGACCTGACAGACCTACTTATGGGTTAGTTGGGTAAGTAGTAATGTATCAGTATGATACCCCATATATGTATACGAGTAGAGTCCGAAACACGGGAAGTAGTCGACTCCGTCTACGGTCAGCAGTATAAAACGAACAAGAGCTAAGGATTACCAGGAATAGTTGAAGTTAAGGAACTCAGTTAAGTTAACGAGACTAAAAGGATTAGTGAATTCCTCTCAAGGAAATGTTTAAGAGTTAGCAAGTGCGAAGGGCACAAACTGTTATGTAAAGACACCACATATGTCTTAAGGATCCTTAGGGATAAACATTATAGCTGGAATGGTGACCCAGCCTGTACATGGCAAGCAGATGCCTAATGTGGACACATTAATGTGCAATGAACGGGATGAAAAGTCCCAGAATGAGTACTTACACTACTATGAAATGTTGATCTTCACAGAAGAAGATAATAAGCCAATTAAGAACGCGAACGGCGTGGCTAACTCAATGTACCAATAAATGTGGAACAAATATAATGGCATAACTTAGCAACACCCAGGAGAAATCCTTAAAGGGTGTTCGCATCAACAACTGTTGAACAAGATGACATGACAGAAACACAAGGGTTGAAACTAACACCCAGTTTAGACATGAGTTGTCAGGAGACGGACTGACAATCCTAAGGGGCATCCCATGAAAGGAAACGGAATGCAACGACCTTGTCATGGAGCCCAATGTAATATTCAAACCATGTAATGTAGTACAGAGGAGTACATGTGTGTGGACAGCCTACAATGAGCCCAGCTCAAGGCAAATAAGGCTTATAATCCAAAAGAAGGATATATCATATAAATTCGATGGATGGTAGAAGATTATGTTGTATAAGTGAATAGAGAGGTAAACGAACCACTGCATTATGAGTGGGGATACCTCTCGATATTGTGAGACCGCAGGAGCGGTAGTTATGTAAATCAAGTTCAAGAAATATGTTAAGGATTGACCATGTTGTTATTGAAAGAGAAATTAGCTTAGTAGTATGTGTATAAAGTGAAGCACCTGGCTGAATAACGCCGGCTTGTGACTCGAATGATCGATGCTCAAGGAGCATTTAATAGTCATCCAAAGGAGGGATGAACCGTAATGTGAATAATGTAAGTTTATGTGTGGAAGCTAATGTGACAGTAAATATTATGTAAGCTGATGTTATACAAGGAGTAAGGGTACGGTGCGCAACAAGCGACCGTTGTATAAATGTTGTCAAACGATAATGTAACAGATAAAACCAGTTAAGAGCTAAACTCAGTGGAGATGCAAGATAAGTGATGTTAAACTAACTGAGCAATAAGCCAGTGGTAGGTACTGTGTGATGAGGAACTCAGTGTAAATTCCATGGCGAGTCGCATAAGAGATTTACTGTCGAGAGTTTACGCCTCTGCACTCTGTATGACTGAGTGTTTTGGTATTGCACTTGCGCAGTAATGATCGAATGAGATAGCTAGGAATTGGAAACATGTTGATTGTGGACAAATAATGTTATAATGGCCGATGCATAGGAAATGCAAGGCCGCACCAATAAAGAGTGCTTGTTCAAAACCAAATGTGGAGATATGATTAACAGTAAGTGACTACAGTAGCACTAGCTGCCAAATATCGGTATGGAATATACCATAAAGGTTGTGAATAACTGAGAGAGCACTACACACTAGGTAGTAGCTCAATCTCAACCAACAGTAAGTCGGAAGGGAACAAGTCAATCATTGTGAAATACATAACTGTATACACAGTAAATGGTTATGGAAGTGGATAGAAAGTTTATAACTCACCGAATTCGCTAACGGTAAAAGATACCACGCGTCGGTTGAGAAACCATTGTTACCAAGATGAAGGTGACAATTGGGGATGTGCAATACAGTAAGAATAACAAAAAGGGAGCAATTAAGCTCTACAGTTATTAGAGTTTCGCAGCAGAAACTAGTGAGCCAGTGATTCAAATGTTGAATGTACATGGTGAACATGAGTGGATGGCTAATTATTAACGCCTAAAAGCCTCACAGGCCATGACCGAAACCGGTTATGAGTTATAACTCCAATGCGAATTCTCGGTTTAGGGACTAAACCGCCAATATGGTTAAGACCCTCTAATCAGAATCCATTGCGTAATAGACCGCGTGGAAGTTAAAACACTTCACGACGGCAGAACATTTAAGCCAATGTTTAGTGACTGATTACGTGGGCGTAATCCCTTTTAAGGGGGGTAGAGCGCAAAACCACTTGGTGTATATTACCGTACAAGTGTACGTAGTGTATGTGACTCATATTGTGCATAGCACAAAATTATTGTTTGTCTTGATGATTGGTGTGTGTGTTACGTAAACATACACATTCATTCATGGTTTAATTGTGGTAATTGCGCACGGAAGATGCGAATACCATTGTGATAAGTGTGTGTGTTTGTTAACAGTTGTGTGTGATTGTACAAGTGTGGGGAGTAGATAAACTCCCGGGGGAACAAAAGCCCCGACAGTGTATAAATGTAAAACCAGGTGTTGTATTTTGATAAAATATATGTGTATATACATATTTTATAGTGATGCATGAAAGGGTATGAAACCGACATAGAACCTAGTGAGAATGAGATTCCCTAGGCAACATGATTAAAAAGTGAATGGAGGTAACTGATAGACGGAGTTCTATCCTTTGGAGATGTTGTGATCATGACTAGAATGATTCAAAAGATAGAAAATTGGAAATGAGTGACTTACTTGATGCTTGAAAATGAAGTGGGAGGTGGAACTTGATTTGCATGTGATCAAGGGAAGCCGAACACAAATTGGGGTGGAAGGATAGTTCTACACTGATGCTGATCACATCAGGGTTGGATGACTTCTGAAGCTCCCTATAAGTGGTCACAAATAACCACGTTAATAAAAAAAAAAAAAGAAGCAAAGAGCTTAAGTTGGACTTGGAGTTGTGTGTGTTTTCAAAAGGATTTTAAATTGGTATTTATAAAACGTTGATGGATACTTTACATAATTAAAGTCTTCTTACTTAACCTCACAAGGAAATTTTAAACTTATGTGATTGTTTTAATCTCCTAAAGGCACGGGGACGGAAGGTGTCCATCGCGACCGTGTTCTGCGGGATCACAGTGTATATCAAGGATATTTTTGATTGCTATACATGCTCTGACATGTTGTGTGGTATGTGTAATGAATGTTGTTTTGACTTGGATTTCCTAAAGTGTATACTATCAAGGCCTATGAGTCTAAATGTGTGGTGTTACATAGACCTATGTGTCTAAAGACTGTTATGTTGTGGGGACCTATGTGTCCAAATGTTGTTATGTTACCCAAGACCAGTGAGTCAAAGGGGTTGTTATGTATGTGTAAGTGTTGTTAAGATACCCGGACCATAGAGTTCGAGGTTATCATGTGGATATGTTATGTTATGTGTGGATGTGAATGTGTTGCCCGGACCATCAAGTCCGAGGTTGTGATGTAAAGTGTGTTTGGTTATGGACGTTTGTTTCCAAGTGATTCTTGTGTTCTAATCTATGGATGTGTGAAAAGTGTGAACTTCGAGGACGAAGTTCTTTTAAGGGGGGTAGATTGAAATACCCCAAACCTTGATATGTGGTTTAAATATCAAATTATGGTATGTAAAGGCTAAAAAGTGCCTTAGTAACATCAGTGAACAATTTAAACCATAACAAATGCAATAAAGCATTAAGACACAGTTTGAGCAAAAACATGCTCTAAGCTATGAGTGAACTTGGTTAGGACCCAAAGAGCCTACCAAGACTTGATAACATTTAATTATGATTTGATAGGGCTAAACAAGTCCTTAGGAAACTTTGGTAGACAATGAAACCAAATAAAACATAAGGTAATACCTTAAAGTCAATATGAGCAAAAATGTGCTCTAAGCTTGGGATGAATGTGTATAAGACCTAATGGTCATACCTATACCTTATTTATATGTTAATGAACATATTAAATCAATTACTAAAGAAAACCAAGCTTGAAAACAAGTTAAAACACAAAATGTGCTTTAAGGAATCTTAAAGCACGTTTTTGAAAAATTGTCTTGTAAATGAGTTTTGAATGGCTAAATGTCCATCATTACTCTTTAATTAACATGTGTACTATATAGTATCACATTTGGGTGGCCATATTAGTGGGAAATCAAAAATTTCACTTCAATGTGCCTTGTATTTGTGAATAGTAATTTTTACAAGCTAGTTTGTAACATATAATGTTATAAGTAATTAAATTGGTCAACAAAGACCAAAACACCCTCCTAGGCATAATAGTGGCCGGTTTTTGTAGTGAGGAGTCACCAAGTATGTTAACTTGTTAAGTAAATAAATGTGACTCATAGTTACTATTTGCTTTAAGACTTAAATATCTTCAAAAAAGTAAGTTCTATCTCATTCTCTCATTTCCCTTCCTTTCTTCATTCACACGGTTGCTCTCTCTCCCTCCCTTCTTGCTCTCTCTCACGGTTTGGCTAGCACACCAACACCACCATTGAAACCAAGCTTTGAACTCTTGTCAAATCTTGCTCTCTTGTCCAAATCAAAAACAAACACCACCATTCTCTTAGTTAAGTCAAGCTCTACAATCTTGTCTTTTCAAATCTTCAAGAACTCCATTTTGGTGCCATGAAGATTCACCATTGAAGGAGCTTGAGCTCACCTTTTCACATATTCATGCTCTCCTTTCTTCCAAGGTAAGGAAACTCAAAGAAAATCCATGTTTCCTCCATGTTTTCATGTTGTCCGAAAATTCACCTCACAATGGTGTATTTATCTTGCTTGTTTTAGCTTCATTTGAATCTTCCAAGGGCTAGGAGGAGTCCTCTCTTGATACTTATTCAAGTTCTCTTCCAATTCCAAGGTAAAACAATTACCTTAATGTGTTAAAACAATATGTGTAACTAGGGTTTACAATGAGGAGAAGCATAATGCTTGAATACTCATTCTATTGTTTGTATAATGTTTAATAGTTGAAAAGGGACCAAATGCCCTACCGGTTTCACAAGGAACAAGAAAGAAATTTGTGAGGAAAAAGAGGTAAACAAGCTATCTCAATGTAGTTTAAATGCCTTAGGAAAATGAGCTTGATTTGCTTGATAAAATACCTAAGGAGCCAATGGTGAGTGACCTAGCAAAATGTTCTCAAGGAGACTAGTAAAGAACATATGTTTTGGTGTATGTATTTGCAGGTCAAAGGCATTATTTATGTGGGAAATTCAGTGTTTAAGGTTATGCAATTTAAGGGCCTAAGAGCCATGTTATTTAAGGGCCTAAGTGCCAAGCAATTTAAGTTATGCACTATATTGTGATGTAGTGCTTAATGTGTGAAGTTTGTGTGTAATAATGTGTTTGATGGATTTTAGGTGTTTTGAATGAATTAAGGTGAAAACCTAAGTGTTTGGATGTGAGTATATACTAGAGAAGCTATGGCCAAATTTGGGAATGTGTAAGAAGTTCTAAGTGTTGTAAGTGAGTTTTGGTGAACTAGGAAGGATTAAAGGTGAACGAATGTTTACTTGAGAGGGAAACATGTATTAAAGTGATTAAGAGTGATGCAAGGATTTAGGCATTATCTTGGAAGTTTTAGAAATCTATGGGTATTCTTAAGATGTATTTAAGTCTTGGAGGAGTTGTGTAAAGTTTAGGTAATGTTGGTGTTCAAGGAACAAGTGATGTTTAGATATGATGTAAAAAGGAGATTTAGTTAGTAAGAAAATAATGCTTAAGAGGTGATGATAAGGTGTAGAGGAAACACCTTGGTATTGTGGTCATTATAGGTGAAATGCCACCTAGAAATCATAAGGAGAAAACATTGTAAGTGTTAGGAATTTTGTGGAGATATAAGTAAAGGTTTAAGGAATTAGGAAAATAGTTTTGTGAGTGTTTAAGAATATCTTAAGGGAGTGTTTGAAGTGCCAAATGATGTTAGAACACATTAAGAGGCCTTAGGAGAAATTTGGTGAAGAATTGGTAAAGTTTGGGTAAGTTTAGAAGGCGACCGACCCAGGGGCCGACCCAGTTTGTGGGTCGGTCGAGCCTCTGTAAAATGTTAGAAATGTGTTCGGTAATGGTCCGACCCAAAAGGGTGGGTCGGACATGGGTCGGTCGGTCAAGTTTCAAAGGAAGGAAAATGTTCGCACATGGACCGACCCAGAATGGTGGGTCGGACGTGGGTCGGACGGGCATGTTTGTAAGGAAGTAAAAGGGGTCTGTAATGGACCGACCCAGTTGTGGGTCGGTCGGTGGGTCGGTCGGACCAAAAACATGGTTTAAGGTTATGAAATGATATGTGATGATGGGGATTGGTAGGTAATGATATTATAAGGATGTTAAGGACATGTTAGGGGAGTTTTAATGACACCTAAGTGGGTTAAAAGTTGTATTAAAATGTGAGAGTAAAACAAGTTAAAAATGTTAAGTTATGTAACTAAGTTAACGGGAAAAAAATTAAGCATTGACATTAAATGATCAAGCAAACCCCGATGTTAATAAAGAACACATGTGATGTTAACAGTTGTTCGAGGATTGCTCGAGGAACATAAATGGACAGGGTAAGTGGACTCCGGAGACAGGTATGGTTTTCTTGCAACCTGCGTCCTACCGGATTACACCGGCTTGTATGCCAATGTGTTTTTCTGTATGTTTGCCACGTTGTAAGATTAAACATGTAATGAGTTTACAGTAATTCATTTATGTGGCGTGTTCAACTCCGATACCATTTAACCTCGGCAGTGTTAACCTTAGTTAACTGAGTCTAGGATCACTTGAGAGTTCGGTATTCGGAGTAAACGACCCTTACCATGGGACGTACTAACCACGGCTATGCGTGTGTTAATTGCGTGACATGTGTATGTGAATGTAGGGATCTCCCTTGTATGTTTAACCCAGTTGTAATACTGTTTGAGTTGTTATGTGACAGGCTCCATAGTGGGGTTCTAAGTATTATCTAAAATAAGTATGTACTAACAGTAGTGAGGAATCCGGTTTGGCCGGTCGCGCGTTGTTTGGGAGAGGGTATCCTTCCTAGCTTTACCCTTCTCTTTGTTATGGTTGTTTCCCTCACGGGTTATGATCTCCCATTAGCTTACTCCAAAGCTTGGCTATTCTGACTTATGATCGGTTTAGGGGGAACATGTGTTTGTGTGGTGTGTTAGGGCCTCCAAACCCGAACCGCCTTAACTTAAGTTACTCGTCCAACTATTAGGACGGTAATGAGTGTTGTTGTTATTGTATAACGAGCTTATCATGAGACTGGCAACATTCTCTAGGCTCACCAGTGTGGAAACAATGTTTGGGTCGGTTCCTAAGTGAACCATTCCCGTTATGTTATGTATATTTGTTGTGATGCAATATCTATTGCGGTGTTATGTCGTGCACATGGAAACGTGCAAAGTGTTGTTAAGTGTTGTTATGTAGTGTATGTTATATGTTGTAAGAAGTGAAGTGTGTGGATCATGGATATGACTCCCAGTTTGTGATAAGAGGCGCTTAAGGATAACCCGATTTAAGGGTATGTGTCGTCTAATAAGGAAGTAGCTCCATTGGAGGAGAAACACTCTAGGGATGATGAATACCATGGGTGACTTGTTAAGTAGGATGTACTATCCGATTGTTGAGCCCATTGAGGCGAAATGTTAAGTGTTGTGTGTTTATTGTCACATGCATGATTTAAATATAATCAACTGCATGCTAAGACGACAATTAGTTGTGCGTGGCCCGGTAGCATGTGGGCTGCGGGATTACCATACCAGCAAAGGTGCTGAGCCCCTTGGGGCCACCCCTTTCTCTTCTTTTCCTATTTCAGGTACGAAGTGCTGGATGCCGTTCGAGAGTAGGACGGGTAGTCATTGTACATGGGTAAACATTTAAGTGTATATATACAGTAGGAGTAGTAAGACCGATATTGTTGTCGGCATCAGTTTATAATACTCGGTATAGTTGATAAGGTGTATGTTGTTGTTGTTGATGTTAATGTAAAGGAATAACGATGTATAGGCGCTCGGGAATTTAGCCCATCAGACCGGTACAATGTATATGAATTAGCCTTGTTAGCCACATGGGTGGCTAACGGCGTGTAACACCAGGGAGTTAAGTAATGTGATGAGGTTTGTAATTCCGCTGCAGTTTATTGTAAGTATGTAAATGTTGGATGGGGTGTTACAAAAAGTATATTATATGAGGTAGTATTGAATTGTGGTTATGAAATTAAGCTTAAAGGGTTACCTTTGAATTTCCAAGGTTTATATATAAACCATATTAAAATACATGTATAGTATTATTTGTCAATGATCAGAATGTAAATCTAAAATTGGGATTTAGTAATTAATAAGTTAAAACTTAGGAAAAATTGTGATTAGATTACATAAAATGTTGCACAAATAGATCTTATTCTATAATTAATGATAAACAAATGTAATACGTTTACATCTAAATATTCTTGATATATAAACCATAATAAAATAAGTAAAATACTTTTACATCTGAATGTGAGGTGGATTAGTAAGTCTAGATTTAATCATTTCTTAACATTTATGGTATTGAAATATAACTTAATGTTTTAAGATAGAATCATTAAAAGGATTATGATATAATCTATATTAAACGACGATTTGGAAATTTATCTAAATAATTATCCTTAAGGTTCTTAGAATTAGATAAGCCATATGAAATACATTTATAACATTTATTACCAATACTTAGGATGTGAGTTTACAATAATGCTGGCCACGAATCCGAATCCACCGGTTCCACCGGTTCCGGTTCCGGAAAATGTGTATTCGGATTCGGAACCGGTTCCAGGCGGTTCCGGGGCTGTTCCGGTTCCGGTTCCGGTTCCGGACTCTGTATTCGCTTCGGATTCGCTCAAATCAACGGTTCCGATCGGTTCCGGAGCGGTTCCGGTTCCGATCGGTTCCGACCGGTTCCGGGGCGGTTCTGACTGGTTCCAGAAAGATTCGATCGGCTCTAGTTTCTTTGTTTTAACTCCGATTTTAGATCCGTTTGCGCGCACACGTTGCTCTTTTCGTCCACTTTACTCCTAGCTAGGTTATTCCTCAAGTTTATAATCTTCAATGTGTAAGAACCAAAGACTTAAATTTTTGTATTGAATTTACAAAAATAAAGCTGATTTTATTATATGATTCACTGCCTCGTTAAAACCTTATTAGATAAAAACCCATTGGGAAAACCCTAATAAGGAAAAAGAGTACAGCTACTAATAGGTTACATGATTTCAATTTGGAAGTCTTAAAAGATTACATGGAAAGAAAGTAATACTAATACATTTTAAAAGATTACAATACAAAATAGAAGTCCTAAGTGGTGTTGTCCCCATTCATCTCGTACCAATCATCATGTTGCCCCTCGTATTGCAATGCGTGTGCTTGGCATCTCAGCTCGGCTAAGTCCCAATCATACTTCTCAACACAAACCTTGATTGAGTCCGGTGCAAGGCTTGATCTCTTTTCATCCAACACTCGTTTGCCCGCACTAAACGCCGATTCTGAAGCAACTGTTGATGCTGGAATTGCTAGTATATCTCGAGCTATCTTTGCAAGGATGGGGAACTTGCCTTCATGTGCTTGCCACCACTTAAGAACATCTATATCACCATCATCATCATCATCAAAACTAAAAGTGAAGTTAATGTAATCATCATAAGTACAAAATCCCGAACCCGATTGAACTGATCTTGGTCTTTTCAAAATACTAGAAATCAAAGAACTTCTTTTGCTACCGGGGCGTGGTGGTTTAGAAGATGAACCACTACCACTAGCAGAAGAAAGCTCATCCGGACGGTACTTTGAAGTGTACTCATCATGTAGCTTTTTCAAGGCTGCATTAACTTTTTCTACATATTGTTGAACATAACCATCATTGGGTGGAGCTCATGGAACAATACTATAATAATAATCAAGCAATTTTGTTAGACCATCCAATTTTATTTGAGGATCAAGAACAGTTGCCATACAATAAATCAAAGGAAATTCATTGAAATAGTTAAACCATTTAGACATCATATCATAAATAACACCACTAACCTCAGCAACATTCTTGTTCTCATGCAAGACATGGAAAATACTAATGCATTCATTTATGACAAGATGCACATTAGGTTCATAAACTAATGAAAACACCTTAGTTGCACTGTCAAAACATTTTAAAACATTATGTATGGCATTAGCCTTTACCCAAAAGTCCGCACCCATTAATTCTTGATTTTGTTGAACAACCATAGTGTTATACAAACTAGTTAAAATGGATTGGTGTTTCTTAGTCTTAACTAACAATTCATATGTGGAGTTCCATCTAGTGGGGGTGTCGGGAGCAAAATGACGAGGACGTAAACCGGATTCCTCACACTTTTTTTGTACTCATTTTTAACAAGACCCGATTTTCTAATTTTTCTCATGACATGCCTAAGTGGTTCTAGTGTGGAAGTCAAGTTAGATAAACCATCTTGTACACACAAATTCACAACATGAGCACAACATCGAACATGCAAGTAATCACCATCATGCAAGAGTATGAGATTCGAATTAGCTTTTAGATAATCTACACACTTAACATTGTTCGAAGCATTATCTAACGAAATTGAGAATACCTTGTCTAAAAAATTCCACTCAGATAATACTTCAATAATTTTCTCAGAAATATTAAAACCGGTATGTGCATTATCAAAAATATCAAAAGCAATAATATGCTTATGAAGCGTCCAAGAACTATCAATCCAATGAAGTGTAACACAAATAAATGCCTCATTAGTAGTAGAAGTCCACATATCACTAGTTAATGAAACACGACCATCAAATGCTTTCATCATTTCCATAAGTTGGTTTCTAGTTTTACTATGTTGTGCAAATGCTCTACGTTTAAGCGTATTCCTAGGCACTCTACTATATTGTGGTTGTAATGTGGAGCAAACAAAGTTTTCAAAGTAAGGACTTTCACCAAAATTAAAAGGTAACTGTTCAGCAATCATAAACCTAGCCATGCCATCTATCATTCTTTCTCTATCATAATGAAAAAACCTAGACCGGGTTGTCGTTGGTTAAACCCGGTGAGCATAGTTTGACCACTCGTACCGCCCGCCATTGCCGCCGTATCCTTGTAGATCTTGTGCGTCTTTATATGTTTTGCAAAGGTTCCGGTTCCGGTGCCCAACGCCCATGCAAGTCCTTTGTGGCAAATATTGCAATGTTGCTTGTATGTCCCGGGCATCTGTGGATCTTCTTTCTTTGTGAAGTATGCCCACACCCAAGAAGCTTGTCTCGATTTTGTTGGAGCGGTGGTGTTGTCGGCATCATCATCTTCTTGATCATCATGTTTGTAGATCCGTGCTGAGAAATTGTATAGCTTCCACCTTGCGGGAGTAATGAAGGTGAATAATGTGGATGTTGTTGATGATACCCGAATTCCATCTCGTCGATTTGGTCTTGCTCATCAACTTGAAAATTTGGATCGATTCGGAGGTTGGAAGAAGGCATCACTTCCTTTCCGGATCTCCTCGGCATTTTGCTAGAATGTGGGAAATGGAAAATTGAGAGCTAATGTGGGAAATGAACCTTTTAGTAGCTAAAATGCTTAATAACACTTAATTGCACAAGAAAATACTAGTAATAAGAGAGAGGAAGAGTAGGATGAGTTGTGTGGTGAGAATGATGATAAAATGGTGTATTTATAGGGGTTTTGGGGCAATATAGCCGTTTGGCTTTGTTTGGAGCCGTTACACACATAAAAAAAAGAGCTGTTGGGAATCTGGGCGGTTCCGGTTCCGGTTCCCAACGGCTAGTTTCCAACGGTAACTTTGACCGGTTCCGGTTCCATGGTTCCGAATCCGACGCGAATCCGGGCGGTTCCGGGCGGTTTCAGGCGGTTCCGGTTCCAGTTCCGGTTCCGGTTCGGTCCCGAATCTCAAAACTTATATTCGGATTCGATTTGCAAGGGGGCGGTTCCGGTTCCGAATCGGTTCCGGCCCGGTTCCGGTTCCAATCGGTTCCGGGTAGATTCGCCGGTTCCGGGTAGATTCGGATTCGGTGGCCACCATTAGTTTACAATTAAGTGAGGTATTTAGTAATTAGAATTTATAGAAGGTTTATAAATAGGAATTTGATACTTAAAACCTTTGAACCTTTTATTAGATAAAACTAAGTTACATAAGATATTATATTGATATACTTTACGGTAATGGGAAGTAATGATAGGTTATTTGAATATAAGATATGAGAATTTTCATAATAGATTATCTTATTAAATAATTAACAATTTCACTTACGAACTAGAATTTAATTCTTTGATAAATTCTACTCTATGTAGATATATTGTCCATCCTAAATACAATAAAGGAAATTAATTTATTAAGTTATTCCTTTGAAACCTTGGGTTTTGTAAAACAATTTAAAACGTATTTAAGGCTTAAGTTTATTGAAGTTTAGTACAAAAGGATTATACATAGTCTATAGAGAGAATGTGTGTAAAAAATAAAACATTTAGGAGATTAAAGGTAAGTAAGGATACATAAAAGGTTATATTTAAACACCTTATTATATAGGTAATAATTAAGCAAATAATGTACCTTGTGAATACCAAAAGTAAGAGTTCGATAAGTATAAGTTAGCTATAATATAGTTGTTTCAAGATGAAAAGTAATTTAACATCTTATGACAAAATTATTAGATGGTTGTAATAAAAGATCTTTCTGAACTAAAGATAAGATAAATGAGTTAGTAACTCAATTAGGTTATAATAAAATGCGTCTACAACACTATGGTTCCAATGTACAAGATGTAGATCTTAATTAAGTTAGGGGGAAGACTTAATCACAATTGATTATCTAGTAGATATTGATAAAATACATAATCCTTACATTGTGAAATAATAGTATAGTATTATGAGATGAGTCCATCATAGGTCATATTACAATGTTTATTCTAAATTAAGAATAAAGGTATTGAGCTTAAGATTATTATTGAAATTCTTAGATTTAATTATATAATATAAACACATTTATGTTATAAAGGTCTCAAAAGTCTTGAATGTGAGGATTGTGGTTAAATATGAATAAAGTGGATAGGAGTGGACAGTTAGCAGGTGTTAATAAAATACATTCCTTGATCCTACAACCTTGGGCTATACAACCTTCTAAGTAAGTCAAAGGTTATACATAACATTTAAGTGAGGGCTTATAAGATAATTGAGATTTGGAAATAAGAGAGAGGAATTTATTTAACTTAGGGTGCAGGGTATTGATAGTAAATTATCTTCAATGTTCCTCAGAGAATTTTTGAATGTTTGCACGAGTTTACTAGAACTGCTACAACGTTGACCAGGTACGATTTCTCGTACTCCGATATTTTTGCTGATTGACTTATGAGACGTTTTGGAAAAATGCTAACTGACTTTAAGAGGAATTTCTAAAAAAGGAAATGGTTGTGTGACTAACTCAGCTTGTGTGCCTAACTGGGCCTTGAATGCGAAACTCACTTGGGTATTGGTTCCTTCTATTTGGTGCCCCGTTAGACATTGACTGCTTAGGGTTTACGCTTCTGCACTCTGTAGGACTGAGTGTTTTGGTATTGCTCTGGGTAGTTAGTGATCTAGTGGGAATTTGGAAAAAGGTCAATCTTGGAAATTCTTCTTTCGACTCTGGATATCATTTCATCCATGAGCTGGTTCTTGAGGTTTCGACGTGCGCACATCTTCAATGGTAACAGTGAGGGGCTGTATATCCCCTGTCCCAAAAAGGGACGTGATAGACAGTGAGGGGCTGTATATCCCCTGTCCTTAGTGGACGTGGTAAACAGTGGGGGGCTGTATATCCCCTGTCCTAAAAGGACGTACTTGGCAGTGGGGGCCATCTCTCCCAGTTGAATTATTCCATTCTTGAGTTATTGGTTCTTGAATCTATCTTTTCATTCCTAGTCCTTTGTGACTATCTGAGTCTTTCTTCTCCTAACGGGAATTGGGTTTAACTAAGGCAATGGTTGCTCACTAACACATGATGTGGTTTTGTTTTACTAACTTTACTTTTCTGTTATTAACCTTTATTCTTATCATGTTATCTTGGTTTGGTGATTTGTGAAATGCTTTGTTCCTCTAGTGGTTTAAGCGATTGCTTTCAAGCTAATATTTATTTAAGAGTTGTTTTATAAGTTTGTTGTTGGAGAATTGTACCAGTTCCATTCCAGGGAACTGACTCACCCCTCCCAGGGTGGGCTGCTTGGTTTCATCTTGCAGGTACAAATTGATTTACAGGTGGCCACGAAGAGCATGAGTGATTGGGATGGGATTAGGTTTTTGGAGAGTAGAACGGAGTGAATGTATTTATTATGTTATGTTAATGTTAAGTTTTCTCGAAGTTCAAACCGTAACTTAGTTAATTGTAATGGTTGTAATTGGTGAGGTTGGTACCGGGTGTTTGGAGCCCGATGGTCTGTAGCACCTTTAGTTTATTTTCCGCTGTTGTTTTATTATTATAGGGGTGTTACAGAAAGTGGTATCAGAGTGTTGTTACGCTCTGAACCCGAGAAAACAAGCCGAGTGAATACTTAGATTATAGGTGCACTTAAAACTGGGGAACTGGGGTAGAATTGGGAAGTGAGGACTCCAGTAAGGCATGACTCCTAACCCTTCTTGGAATTGTGAATGATTCCTTTACACACTTTTCTTTTGTGAATGTCTGTTGAGTGTGATGTGTTGTTATACCGTTCCAACAATAAACTACAGAAATATATATATATAAGTTTGGAACATCCTATATTAAGTACGATAAGATTTTGGTTGAGATAAACCAAATATTAAGCTATTTTTCAAAAGCATACTCATGGAGAATACGTTGCTAAAAATGCAATCCTTTAAAAGCTAGTACACAAATTCCTAGAATTTTAAAGAATACTTTTGGTTGAAAATAGTATACAAATAGAACTTTACATAACTAAATTAGTATTGATATTATGTGAAGTACTTCAACTCCTTTAAGGTTTAAAAATAAATCTCAAGAATTACTTGGTACAAATGTTGCCTAAAGGTGAAATACCCCAAACCTAGTTATGTTGTTTAAACACCTAAATATGGTGTATTAAGACTAAAAAGAGTCTTAGAAACATTAGTAAACAAATTTAAACAAAAGAAAACACAAAATGTGCTTTAAGTCAATAAGAGCCAAAATGTGCTCTAAGCTTGGGATAAACTTGGTTAAGACCTAATGAACTTACCAAGACCTCATTTATATACTAATGAACTTATTAAACCAATTACCAAAGAAAACCAAGCTTGAAAACAAGTTAAAACACAAAATGTGCTTTAAGAAGTCTTAAAGCACATTTTTGAAAAATTGTCTTGTAAATGAGTTTTGAGTGGCTAAATGTCCATCATTACTCTTAAATATATATGTGTACTATATAGTATCACATTTGAGTGGCTACATTAATGGGAAATCAAAAATTTCACTTCTAAGTGCCTTGTTTTGGTGAATAGTGCTTTTTATAAGCTAGTTTATAACATATGTTGTATTAAGTAATTAAATTGACAAACAAAGACTAAAGTACCCTCATATTAATAAAGGGGGCCGGTTTCTTTAAGTGTGGTGACTCACCACTCACTTGTTATTTTGTTAAACAAATAAAGATGACTAATATAACTACTTTTTACTTTATAAGCATAAATATCTTCTTAAAAGCAATCTTATCTCATTCTCTCTTTTCCTTCCTTCATTTCCCACGGTTCCAAACACCATCTTCCTCCCTTCTTGCTGTTCTCTCACGGTAATACCACCACCACCATTAAAACTCTAGCTTTGACCACTTGTAAAATCTAGCTCACTTGTCCAAATCAAAAACAAACACCACCAATCTCTTCCTCTCATCAAGCTCTTCATTCCTATCTTCTCAAAACTTCAAGAGCCCCATTTCGGTGCCATGGAGTTCCACCATTGAAGGAGCTTGAGCTTGTATTTCTACATATTATTACTCTCCTTTGCTTCTAGGTAAGGAATCTCAAAGAAAAATCATGTTCCCTCCATGTTTTTACCTTGACCGAAAATACACATTGATGTAGCTCTTTGTGTGACTTTGTTCTAGCTTCATTTCAACTCTTCATGGACTAGGTGGAGTCCTCTCTTGTTATATATTCAAACTCTCTTCAAAGATCAAGGTAAAACAACTACATTAATGTTTTTGAAACAATGTAAAATTAGGGTTTGCAATGAGATGAAGCTTATAGCTTGAATACTCATTATAATGTTTGTATATTGTTTAGAACTTGACAAGGAATCAAATACCCTACCGGTTTTGTAAGGAAACAAGAAGAAGTTGTTTGGAAAAGAGGTAAATCTACTAACCTAATGTTGTTTAATGCCTTAGGAGAAATGAGCTTATAAATGCTTATTAAAACTACCTAAAGAGCAAATGGTGAATGACTTAGTAAAGTGTTCTCAAGAGATTAGTAAAGGGCATATGTGTGTTGAGTGTATTTGCAGGTCAAAGGCAAATATATTGTGGAAATTCAGTGTTTAAGAATTATGCACTTTAAGGGCCTAAGAGCCATGCATTTTAAGGGCCTAAGTGCCATGCAATTTAGATTATGCACTATATTGTGATGTAGTGCTTTATGAGTGAAGTTTGTGTATAATAAAGTGTTTGATGGATTGTTAGTGTTCTTGGGGGTTTAATGATGATAATATTGTGCTAAGGTGTAACAAAATGCTAGGAGAACTTATGTCGAAATTTAGGAAATTCATAAGGAGTTCAAGATGTTATAAAGGAATTTTGATGAACTAGGAAGTGTTCTAGAGTGTAATAAGGACTTAGGCATGATCTTGAGGTTTTAGTTTATACCAAAGTCGTTTTGGACTTAGATTGAGACTTAGGCAAACTTTGGTAAAATAAGGAGAAAGTGTAAGCTTAGAAAAAGAGATTTCAATGATGACATAAAGAGTTTTAGTTTGTAAGAAATGATGTTAAAGTAATGATGTTGTGTGGAAGAAATATCTAGGAATAATGATTGGAATAGGCAAGGAATACCACTTAGGAACTTAAGGAGAAGATACTATAAGTGTTGGAGGCTTTGGGGAAATTTGGTTAAGTGTTCAAAGGCTTAGAAATTGGAGAATAATGCCTTGTCCGAACTTCCGTCCGGATGTGGAAGTTCGGACAGGCCCTGTTGAGTAAAGGAATTCTCACTCGCGAGCAGTGTCCGAACCTGGGAAGTCCGGACACATGTTCGGACGTACCCACCCATCCTTAGGATTATCCTCGAACTGTGTCCGAACTTGGGAAGTCCGGACACATGTTCGGACGCACGGATTTCTGTCTAGATTTTTCTCGGCTCACGTCCGAACTTCCGAAGTCCGGACATAAGTTCGGACGTGTGTCTGTTTTCTGTCTAAAGTCACGGCTTGCGTCCGAACTTGGAAGCTCGGACACAAGTTCGGACAGGCCACTGTATGGACCAAAAATTATTGTTTTAAGATGGGAATTGTTATCTAAAAAGGGTAGTTGGTTAGTAATGATATTATAAGGTTATGTAAGACATGTTAGGTGGATTTTAAAGGCAATTAAAAGGATGAAAAGTTGTAACAAGTGTAAAATAAAAATAAACTAGTAATGTTGAGTAGATAATGTTAATAATGGACTAGTGCGTTAATTAACCGACGCTACTAATGTGTTTAGGATTCTCTCAAGGTGGAAACCAGTCGAGGCAAGGACCAAGGTATGGTTTTCTTGCAGTCTGTTGCCTACCGGTTTACACCGGCTTGTGTGTTGTTTGTTTTTCTGTGTGTTATGACTTTGTAAGATTAAACCATGTAAGGAGTTTACAGTTGTTAAATATTATTATGTTGTTAAGTATGACTCTCTCTTCCCTTGTGTGTGTCTAACAAGACTTGATCTATTATTGTGAATTGTTTGTTGAGTTCAATGACGAACTACTAACAAGGGCTAACGGGGGAAGTGAGGAGTCCGGTCTGTTCCGGCCACGCGTGTGAGTATGGGAGTCGATGTCATAACCGGTTCGATTCTCTCTGTATGTTATGGTTAAGTTTCCAATTTGGTTTCCAACCTTCCCTTTAGCTTAACCAAGGCTATTTTACTGACTCACGTCGGGCCACAGGGGCATACTATGTGTTATTTCGGTGTGCTTGGATCACTATATCCGAGGCACCTTGTGTTAAGTTAACCGTTCAATCTAACCGGACGGTAACGAGTTATGTAACGAGCTAAGTATGAGCATGGCAACATTCTCTAGGCTCTCAATGGGGACTAACTGTGTTGGTTCTCTTCCTAAAAGGAATTGTATGTGTGTGTTGTGTGTTATGATGTGTACAATACCCATGTTATGTTATATGTGTATAAGTTGTGTGTTTTAAAATAAATGCCATGTCATCATGACAATTGGTTGCGCGTATCCTGGTAGTCGATGGGCTGCGCGTTAACCATGCCAGCCAAGGGTTGCTGACCCCCTCGGGGGATCCATATTTCTTTTACTGCAGGATGAGGATCGAAGAAGCGGAGTGGCTCTAGATCCTAGGGTGTAGTTTACTTTGAGTACTTTGGATGTTGCCCGGGATGCGCCTGTGCTCCCGTGGCGTGTTATATACTTGGTTATGACGGTTTACAGTGACGGTATACAGTGAAGGATTTATGTAAACACTCGGTATTTTGTTGATGTATATATATGGTTATTAGTTCTATGCTCGGGAGTCTGATCATCAGACCGGTACGCTTGTATTTATTCAGCCTTGTTAACCACGTGGGTGGTTGACGGCGTTGTAGCACCAATCGTTTAGTTACTGTTTAGTTGTTTATATTCCGCTGCGATTCCAAGTAATGTGATGTGCGTAGTAGGGGTGTTACAAAAAGTGGTATCAGAGCGAAGTATCGCTCTGATGACTAGAATACCGAGCTTAGGGATATACCGAGTTAGGAAACCTAATTACAGTTACCTAAGTGAACAGTTATGGAAAGGATAACCACTAACTAAGTGTGGAGATACCTTATGGTCGGGAAAAACGTTACAACCGTTGGACCGATAAGTGTGCAAGCATAATGCTAATGAGATGTTCATATGAATTCAGATGGCAGGTAGACCACGAGGTAGAGGCCGCGGGCGCGGTACTGAGGTATGGGTGACCAGGGCGATGATACTACGGCACGACCATGGCTGAGGCAGTTGCAGCCGCCGTAGCCCAGTTGGTACCCGATTGGTTGCTGCTATACAGCAAGGGCAACAGCCCGGAGTTCAGCCACCACCACCACCGCCACGAGAGACCAATTGGGTCAAGGCGTTGGCTGATCTGAGGCCGCCCTCATTCAGTGGGGAGACCGATCCCCGTAAGCTCGAGGCGTACATCTCCGAAATGGAGACCGCCTTCGAAACCCTAGCACCACCTGAGCAGGTCAAGGTACGACTTGCTGCTTATTACTTGAAGGGCTCGGCACAGAGCTGGTGGAAGCTTGTGCGAGAGGGCAGAGTTGCTGACCCGACTTTTCTATGAGGGAGTACACGGCTCTGCTGCGAGCCAAGTACTACCCTATACATGTGCAAGAGGCCAAGCGCCTAGAGTTGGACAGCTTGAGGCAAGGGGATAAGATGACGGTAGATGAGTACTACTCAGCCTTCATCGGACTTATCCACCTGCTACCGGATCTGGGTTACTCAGACCGGATCCTTGTGAACCGTTTCTACAACGGACTGAACTATCGCCTACGCTACGGCATGGGGCCTACTGGATATACCACTTTGCAGGTAAAGGAACTACAGTGTAATGTGAATAAGTGTGTACAATGTGTTAGTGTGTTGTGAATTTATTTGGCGGGGCATAACTGACACCCTAAATATAGGAGTGCTATCATGCCGCTGCAATTGTGGAGATCACCGTCCGTCTGAGGGACGAGGAGAGTGCGCTCAAGCGCAAGGCTCAGAACGAGGGCCAAGGCACGCAAGGGCAGTGGGGAGGGAAGAAAAAGAAATCATACCCCCAGTCCCAGAAAGGACAGCAACAGGGTGGCAAGGGCCAGACCCAGACCACCACTGCTGAGGAGCCTCTGCAGCTCACCTATGCGTATGCGGCCAAGCCCCTACGTTCTTACCCACCTAAGGGTAATTGTCTAATCCTGTGTGATAAGTTAGAGTATATGTTGATAAGTTGTGGAGCAAGTATTGATTGTGTATTGTGATAGCAGCTAGCACGGGCTCTGGACCGGAGCGCCACTATTACTGCAAGTGGTGCAACGGAGACCACCCCGGCAAGGACTGCAAGGGTAACGATGTTCAGTGCCGATACTGTAAGAAGATGGGTCACCGCGATCACGAATGCTGGCAGAACCCGAACAGTAGGAACTACAGGCCCAAGGGGCAATGGAAGGGTAAGGCCACCGCGACCACCGATGGCCAGAAGACGGCAAACCAGCCACCCCCAGATCAGAGGTACACAGAGTCCCAGAAGGGGAAGGGGTCGGGGTCCAACAAGGCCACCCTGAATGTGGTGGACCGGTCTGAGGCGCCAGGGCCCTCTTCTAGACCAGGTACCGCCTAAATTGTTGAATGAAATAAGTGTCTGCATACCGCATTTCATGCATGTGTGTGTGAGTGAGTTTAAATAAACAATCATGTGAGTAAATAAATAAAGTATAGTGTGAGATTTACCTAATTAGAGTACTCTAAACTTAAAGGAACCTTCAATATATGTTATCCAATCCCACCCCCACCAAACCCTGAAGAAACCACCATCAACATCACCGACTTTCCATTGGAGCAATGTCAGGTTATCCAGCCAGGTATGATACTCTTAAATGGATACCTGACACCGGAAGCACAAATCCATATCATCAGACGATGCGACGAACTTGGAGCAAAACCAGGAGGGTTCTACACACCCGAATACCCGAACGGATCAAGGATGCAATTAAAGATGATGTGCATGGGTAAGGACTGGAACCCTTACACCAAGACATATCAAGAAATGCGAGCCGAAGACGGAGCAACAGTACCAAGTATACCAGAGGAGTTCCATGCGGTCGTTAACCACGCCGTGGGGATTGCTCAACAAGTTGAAACGGATTCAATTCCAAGTGTGAAAGCAGATCTATGTATTGTGAACTTCTACCAGAAAGGTGGACGGTTAGGTATACACCAAGACAAGGACGAGTCACCCGAGTCTCTAAGTAAGGGAGTACCCGTGGTGTCTTGGTCCATTGGTGATACCGTAGTGTTTGTGTATGGCGAGCAGAAGCGTGCTGACCTCGCAAAGAAGCTATTGTTGAAGTCGGGAGATGTATTAATCATGGGTGGGCAATCAAGGATGCTATACCATGGCATCAGAAAGATCAAACTGAATACCGCACCGTCGGCAGTGATCAATGCCACACACATGAAACCCGGACGTTTGAATTTGACCTTCAGACAGTTTTAAGCCTTGTATAATTATGTGATGTGATAAACCAGTGTGTATTAAGGATGTTGTAAGTGTAAATCATGGCGACAGTATAAGCCAATGAATGTTGTAAAAAGAGTGTGTTAATGAATAAAATGGAGTTGTTTGAAGCATATAAACCGTGTTGTTACCCAATACTTATTAGTTTGCCAATGAATTAGGCTGTGCACTCGGAACGGGAGGTATACTGAGTGTCTGCAATGAGGCAGAAGCCGGCTAGAGCGGCACAATCCTCACCGGTACCTTCCCAGTGAATGGCGTGGATGCATCGATCTTGTTCGACTCCGGAGCCTCACACACATTTATTTCGCTATCATTTGCGAAGAGGCTGGGGTTAGATGGCGATGAGATGCCAGACTTCTTGGTCACTCTCCCATCGAAGGAGCGGATCAGGTGTACCCGCTACTACCGAGATGTTGTTGTTCGAATCATGAAGGAGGAGTTTCCGATCGACTTGATAGAGTTCGACGACTGGGTTTTGATGTGATTGTCGGGATGAACTGGTTGGAGCGGTACAAGGGTAGAATCCTATGTGCCGAGCATCGACTGCTTCTTCGGAGTCCATCTGGGGTTACTATATCATACCGCCAGAGGCCCAGGGAGCCTTCGACACAGATCATCACCGCCATGGCCATGTATCGTGAGTTGCGACGAGGAAATGATGTATACCTCTGCTATGTCCAGGACATAGAGAGAGACCCTGAGTTTAGCCCAGATGTGCCGGTAGTGTCGGAGTTTCCTGATGTATTTCCTAAGGAACTGCCGGGCATGCCGCCAGCACGAGAGGTTGAGTTTGAGATTGATCTAGTTCCGGGCACCGGACCCATTGCGAAAGCACCTTATCGTATGGCTCCAGCAGAGATGACAGAGCTCAAGGAGCAGCTGAGAGACCTACTCGACAAGGGCTTTATCCGCCCTAGTGTTTCACCATGGGGAGCGCCGGTCCTCTTCGTGAAGAAGAAGGACGGTAGCCTCCGCCTGTGTATTGATTATCGGGAGCTGAATGCTGTTACGGTGAAAAACCGTTACCCTTTACCACGCATCGACGATCTATTTGATCAGCTGAGGGGAGCATCAGTATTCTCCAAGATAGACCTACGTTCCGGATACCACCAGATTGCCATCCGTGACAGGGATATCGAAAAGACAGCATTCAGAACTAGGTATGGGCACTATGAGTTCACAGTTATGCCGTTTGGCTTATCAAACGCACCAGCTAAATTCATGGACTTAATGAACCGCTTGTTCCAAGATCAGTTGGACAAATCAGTGGTAGTCTTCATCGATGACATACTTGTGTACTCGAAATCGAGAGGTGAGCATGAAAGCCACCTGAGAGATGTATTGCAGACATTGAGGAAGAATCAGTTGTATGCTAAATTTTCTAAGTGTGAATTTTGGTTGAACCAAGTATCATTTCTTGTACATGTGATTTCTGAGGCCGGGATCGCTGTTGATCCGGCAAAGATAGATGCAGTGCGCACCGGGCCTAGGCCGAAGACAGTTACCGACATCAGGAGCTTCCTCGGTCTGGCAGGTTATTACAGGAGGTTTGTGAAGAATTTCTCCAGTGTCTCGAAGCCGATGACTTCCTTGATGAAAAAGGATGCACCATTCGAGTGGACAGTCGACTGTGAGAGTTCTTTCGCGAGTCTCAAGGATGCTCTGACATCTGCACCGGTTCTGACATTACCAGACGGTCCAGATGGTTTTGAGGTCTATTGCGACGCATCAGGCAGGGGTATGGGTTGTGTGTTGATGCAACACGGGAAGGTCGTAGCTTACGCCTCCCGACAGCTGAAGAAGCATGAGGAGAACTACCCTACCCACGACTTAGAATTGGGGGCCATTGTCTTCGCACTGAAGATATGGCGACATCACTTGTATGGGGTAAGTGTGACGATTTATACTGACCACAAGAGTTTAAAGTACTTGTTCACTCAGAAGGAGTTGAACATGAGGCAAAGAAGGTGGGTTGAATTTCTGAATGACTATGACATCAATTTACAGTACAAGGAAGGCAAGGCAAACGTGGTAGCTGACGCATTGAGTCGCCGAGCACACTCTCTCCATTCGCTAGTCTCTCATACTGGCTTGGTTGAAGAGGTGCGGAGTGCTTAGATGACGGATCAGTACATGATGGAGATTAGACAGAAGCTTATTGATGGCACATTCGAGGGTCAGAAGTACGACTTCAGGCTCCACGATGATGACCTGATTAGGCTCAATGGCCGACTGTGTATACCCAGGAGTAGCGTTGAGTTGAAGGAGCGCATATTGAGTGAATCCCCTTGTTCTACTACTTCGATTCACCCCGGAGCTTCAAAGATGTATAAAGGTATGAAAATATATTTTTGGTGGACTGGAATGAAAAAGGATGTGAATGACTATGTGTTGAGGTGTCTCACTTGTCAGAAGGTCAAGTTTGAGCACCGACGGCCTGGTGGTATGGTACAGCCAATGCCAGTGCCGGAGTGGAAGTTCCATGACATATCTATGGACTTCGTAGTAGGGCTTCCACCTGCAAGGGGAGGTCTGAATATGATATGGGTTGTTGTTGACCGACTGACCAAGGTGGCCCGATTCATTTCGATGAAGGACACCTGGAAAGTGGCAAAATTGGCAGAACTCTTCGATAAAGAAATTTAAGACATCATGGTGTACCAAAGACGATTGTATCTGACAGAGATACCAGATTCCTATCTAGATATTGGAAGTCTACGCGAGAAGCGTTGGGCACCGAACTGAAATTGAGTACAGCGTTTCACCCACAGACCGATGGTCAGAGTGAGCGCACCATTCAGACACTTGAGGATATGCTACGTGCATGTGCACTTGACTTTCAGACCAGCTGGATTGATAAGTTACATCTGATCGAGTTTAGTTACAATAACAATTACCATGCTTCGATCAAGATGTCTCCCTTCCAGGCATTGTACGGTAGACCATGCCGCACGCCATTATGCTGGGATGAGTCGAGTGAGACGGTCATTATAGGACCAGAGTATCTTGAGCAAGTTCAGGCAGAAGTTCGCCAGATCCGGGCTAATATGAAAGCAGCTCAGGATAGACAGAAGTCGTACGCACATGTGCGCCGACGTGACCTGGAGTTCGCCGTGGGCGATCAGGTATTTTTGAGAGTATCCCCCATGAAGGGAGTATTTCGTTTTGGCCAGAAAGGCAAGTTGAGCCCAAAATATGTGGGGCCTTATGTTGTGACGGAGCGGATCGGCCCGGTAGCTTATAGACTTGATTTACCCGCCGAGCTGGGCAAGGTACATGATGTATTTCATGTGTCCCAGTTGAAGAAGTATATGTCTCATCCGTCTCATGTGCTTCAGCCTGAAAGGCTAACCTTAGAGCCGACCATGCGATCAGTGGAGACTCCCGTACAGATTCTGGATACTAAGACTCGAGACACTCGCCATAAGTCCGTGAGACTGGTGAAGGTCCTCTGGTCTAACCAGGACGTCGAGGAGGCCACTTGGGAGCTGGAAGATAAGATGAAGGCGAAGTACCCGTCATTGTTTACTTCTTAGTGTTTGTATGTATAGGGTACGGGGCGTACCCCTATTTAAGGGGGGTAGATCCGTTTCGGTTATGGTTTGTGCGACATGTATATGTATACATTGTATAGCTGTTATGTTACAGACCGCTGATCTGAACGTGTTTTGATGTTTTATTGTTTGGACCATGTGTCCGATATGATGTAAAGATGTTGTTAAGGTATTAAATGCTGTTATATGTTTTCATGTTCTAATGTTTAGTTATGTGGAAGTACTTTGGGACAAAGTTCTTTTAAAGGGGGGTAGATTGAAATACCCCAAACCTAGTTATGTTGTTTAAACACCTAAATATGGTGTATTAAGACTAAAATAGTCTTAGAAACATTAGTAAACAAATTTAAACAAAGAAAACACAAAATGTGCTTTAAGTCAATAAGAGCCAAATGTGCTCTAAGCTTGGGATAAACTTGTTAAGACCTAATGAACTTACCAAGACCTCATTTATATACTAATGAACTTATTAAACCAATTACCAAAGAAAACCAGCTTGAAAACAAGTTAAACACAAATGTGCTTTAAGAAGTCTTAAAGCACATTTTTGAAAAATTGTCTTGTAAATGAGTTTGAGTGGCTAAATGTCCATCATTACTCTTAAATATATAGTGTACTATATAGTATCACATTTGGGTGGCTACATTAATGGGAAATCAAAAATTTCACTTCTAAGTGCCTTGTTTAATAGTGCTTTTTATAAGCTAGTTTATAACATATGTTGTTTAAGTAATTAAATTGACAAACAAAGTACCCTCATATTAATAAAGGGGGCCGGTTTCTTTAAGTGTTGACTCACCACTCACTTGTTATTTTGATAAACACAAATAAAGATGACTAATATAACTACTTTTTACTTTATAAGCATAAATATCTCTTAAAAGCAATCTTATCTCATTCTCTCTTTTCCTTCCTTCATTTCCCACGGTTCCCACCATCTTCCTCCCTTCTTGCTGTTCTCTCACGGTAATAGCACCACCACCATTAAAACTCTAGCTTTGACCACTTGTAAAATCTAGCTCACTTGTCCAAATCAAAAACAAACACCACCAATCTCTTCCTCTCATCAAGCTCTTCATTCCTATCTTCTCAAACTTCAAGAGCCCCATTTCGGTGCCATGGAGTTCCACCATTGAAGGAGCTTGAGCTTGTATTTCTACATATTATTACTCTCCTTTGCTTCTAGGTAAGGAATCTCAAAGAAAAATCATGTTCCCTCCATGTTTTTACCTTGACCGAAAATACACATTGATGTAGCTCTTTGTGTGACTTTGTTCTAGCTTCATTTCAACTCTTCATGGACTAGGTGGAGTCCTCTCTTGTTATATATTCAAACTCTCTTCAAAGATCAAGGTAAAACAACTACATTAATGTTTTTGAAACAATGTAAAATTAGGGTTGCAATGAGATGAAGCTTATAGCTTGAATACTCATTATAATGTTGTATATGTTTAGAACTTGACAAGGAATCAAATACCCTACCGGTTTTTTGTAAGGAAACAAAAAGAAGTTGTTTGGAAAAGAGGTAAATCTACTAACCTAATGTTGTTTAATGCCTTAGGAGAAATGAGCTTATAAATGCTTATTAAAACTACCTAAAGAGCAAATGGTGAATGACTTAGTAAAGTGTTCTCAAGAGATTAGTAAAGGGCATATGTGTGTTGAGTGTATTTGCAGGTCAAGGCAAATATATTGTGGAAATTCAGTGTTTAAGAATTATGCACTTTAAGAGCCTAAGAGCCATGCATTTTAAGGGCCTAAGTGCCATGCAATTTAGATTATGCACTATATTGTGATGTAGTGCTTTATGAGTGAAGTTTGTGTATAATAAAGTGTTTGATGGATTGTTAGTGTTCTTGGGGGTTTAATGATGATAATATTGTGCTAAGGTGTAACAAAAGCTAGGAGAACTTATGTCGAAATTTAGGAAATTCATAAGGAGTTCAAGATGTTATAAAGGAATTTTGATGAACTAGGAAGGTTCTAGAGTGTAATAAGGACTTAGGCATGATCTTGAGGTTTTAGTTTATACCAAAGTCGTTTTGGACTTAGATTGAGACTTAGGCAAACTTTGGTAAAATAAGGAGAAAGTGTAAGCTTAGAAAAAGATTTCAATGATGACATAAAGAGTTTTAGTTGTAAGAAATGATGTTAAGTAATGATGTTGTGTGGAAGAAATATCTAGGAATAATGATTGGAATAGGCAAGGAATACCACTTAGGAACTTAAGGAGAAGATACTATAATGTTTGGGCTTTGGGGAAATTTGGTTAAGTGTTCAAAGGCTTAGAAATTGGAGAATAATGCCTTGTCCGAACTTCCGTCCGGATGTGGAATTCGGACAGGCCCTGTTGAGTAAACGAATTCTCACTCGCGAGCAGTGTCCGAACCTGGAAGTCCGGACCACTGTTCGGACGTACTCACCCATCCTTAGGATTATCCTCGAACTGTGTCCGAACTTGGGAAGTCCGGACCATGTTCGGACGCACGGATTTCTGTCTAGATTTTTCTCTCCGTCCGAACTTCCAAAGTCCGGACATAAGTTCGGACGTTGTCTGTTTTCTGTCTAAAGTCACGGCTTGCGTCCGAACTTGGAAGCTCGGACACAAGTTCGGACAGGCCACTGTATGGACCAAAAATTATTGTTTTAAGATGGGAATTGTTATCTAAAAAGGGTAGTTGGTTAGTAATGATATTATAAGGTTATGTAAGACATGTTAGGTGGATTTTAAAGGCAATTAAAAGGATGAAAAGTTGTAACAAGTGTAAAATAAAAAAACTAGTAATGTTGAGTAGATAATGTTAATAATGGACTAGTGCGTTAATTAACCGACGCTACTAATGTGTTTAGGATCTACTCAAGGGAAACCAGTCGAGGCAAGGACCAAGGTATGGTTTTCTTGCAGTCTGTTGCCTACCGGTTTACACCGGCTGTGTGGTTTTTTGTTTTTCTGTGTGTTTATGACTTTGTAAGATTAAACCATGTAAGGAGTTTACAGTTGTTAAATATTATTATGTTGTTAAGTATGACTCTCTCTTCCCTTGTGTGTTCTAACAAGACTTGATCTATTATTGTGAATTGTTTGTTGAGTTCAATGACGAACTACTAACAAGGGCTAACGGGGGAAGTGAGGAGTCCGGTCTGTTCCGGCCACGCGTTGAGTATGGGAGTCGATGTCATAACCGGTTCGATTCTCTCTGTATGTTATGGTTAAGTTTCCAATTTGGTTTCCAACCTTCCCTTAGCTTAACCAAGGCTATTTTACTGACTCACGTCGGGCCACAGGGGCATACTATGTGTTATTTCGGTGTGCTTGGATCACTATATCCGAGGCACCTTGTGTTAAGTTAACCGTTCAATCTAACCGAACGGTAACGAGTTATGTAACGAGCTAAGTATGAGCATGGCAACATTCTCTAGGCTCTCAATGGGGACTAACTGTGTTGGTTCTCTTCCTAAAAGGAATTGTATGTGTGTGATGTGTGTTATGATATGTACAATACCCATGTTATGTTATATGTGTATAAGTTGTGTGTTTTAAAATAAATGCCATGTCATCATGACAATTGGTTGCGCGTATCCCAGTAGTCGATGGGCTGCGCGTTAACCATGCCAGCCAAGGGTTGCTGACCCCCTCGGGGGATCCATATTTCTTTTACTGCAGGATGAGGATCGAAGAAGCGGAGTGGCTCTAGATCCTAGGGTGTAGTTTACTTTTGAGTACTTTGGATGTTGGCCCGGGATGCGCCTGTGCTCCCGTGGCGTGTTATATACTTGGTTATGACGGTTTACAGTGACGGTATACAGTGAAGGATTTATGTAAACACTCGGTATTTTGTTGATGTATATATATGGTTATTAGTTCTATGCTCGGGAGTCTGATCATCAGACCGGTACGCTTGTATTTATTCAGCCTTGTTAACCACGTGGGTGGTTGACGGCGTTGTAGCACCAATCGTTTAGTTACTGTTTAGTTGTTTATATTCCGCTGCGATTCCAAGTAATGTGATGTGCGTAGTAGGGGTGTTACAAAAGGTGATATTTGGATAAATCTTAAGTCTAGAAAATTATTAAGTTAACAAACACTAGTAGTGTTATACCCAAATTTTGACCCCCTGGTTAAGGTTACGAGGTTGTGAGAGCCATCTCCATCAAACAGTAAGAGACTCCGGCCCGATCGGCGTGTTCCAGGGCCTGAGGCAGTTCGTCATTGTCAGGGGCGTTTTCGTAATTTTTAAGGCTTCTGAGTTCTCCTATAGGCTTTCTCTCTCCTCCAAAGGGTGCCCAAATCAGCTCGAAATGCTTTGATATTTTAACCCATGATAGAGGATGCATAATGGCGTTGGAATTTTGATTTTTCGAATTTCCAATAATTTTCTAGCAATTTCTGATTGAATCTGACGAGAAATTCAATTTAAAAATGCTCCAGCATTTAAAAAATTCGTTTCCACCTCAGAAAATTCATAATATCCATTCTTGACATGTGGTTAAAATTTCATAGCAAAATTCCTTTGGGAAGTTACTCAGTTAAAATATCGAAAAATCTTACTTTTACTAGATTCTCTTTATCTTTAAGAAAGTCTATATAAGGGGATAGGTTTTTGGATAAAATCAGAACCTCACATGCTGAAGAACCCTAGAGAGTCAGAAAACACGGCCTCCTCTCTCTCTCTCACGTTTTCCAACATCCGGCCACCCAAATCATACTGAAAATCCCCCGAAATCACCATCTAAACACGTTTTCCAATCCCCAAAGCACCAATAATCATCAAAACCTCACAAAAACACCTCTAAAACGTGAAGAACAGCAAGAACAACAACAACCAGAAGCTTGGGTCGAAATCCTCTCGGGTCTGCCATCAACGGAGCACTCGACGAGTCCCGGTGTGAAGAAACGTTGTGAATCCGAAGGTAAAACAGGTAGAAACTCCACTTCCCTGATTCACCACGGTATTATCTGTCTTGCCTCAAAATTTGGGCTCAAACTAACCTTCGTAGGCTTCTGTATTGCTGTTTATTTAGGCCTCTGTCAGATAACTTGTTTGCTAAGTTTCGTGCTTAATTCGAATTCAAATTGAAAACTTTCAATCACTAACGTCTTGTACATCTTTCAGGCTACACCCATAAAATTTGAGCTCAAAACACCCTCGGGAACCTTCTGAAAACCCCTGTCCGTGGGTGGTCCGTGACCTCGGACCTATGGTCCGGGACCTCGGACGCGTTGTCCGAGACCACGGACACCCACGGACGGCGGCGGGATTTTGAAAATTCAAAATTTAGGTTTTTCTAATGATGTCCGGGCCCACGGACAGCCTGTCCGTGGCCCCGGACTTTGCAAATTTTCGTTTTCCTTTAATTTCGACTTTTCTGTATATTTAGGTTAACTGGGGTCCGTGGTCTCGGACATTAGGTCCGTGGCTACGGACGGAAACAAAATTTGACCTAATTCTGCCTCCGAAACCCTAGTTTAGGTAGCTTTCAATTTCACTTTAATTTTCTGTCAAAAAATGCTAAAAAACACAAAAAACAGAAGCGCGCACTTAGGTTAAAACGACTCGTAATAAGCCGTAAATAAACTAAGTAGAGGAAAAACGACCTAGGAAGGGTAATGAAAGTAATTGAACCCTAATAAGTCGAATATCAAGCCCCCGAACCCGAACTCTCCTTTCCTAATTTAATCTAGGTCAAAATTAGGTGGCGACTCATAATAGGTTCCAGTGAGCTAGCTTAGGTTTTAATAATTATTGTTATTATGACATAGTTATTAATCTTAGGTTATAAGTGGACCTAAAACCCGAGAGATCCTAATCAATTTAATCACATAGGATAGGGTTTAAAATCGAGGCTCACAGACTGGCGACTCTGCTGGGGACAACTTCTTAATTTTAACTTGTTTTAATTTTAAGAAAGAGGGCTTAACTCGAAAATGTTTATTTATGGCTTTATTACTTTTTTGTTGTTTACTTTTGTGCGCACTTTAATTTTTGCACCCTTGCATCATATGAGAGCGAGGGTCCACACAAACCGGTTCTACCCCGGGACCCGTTTGAGGGTCCCCTGTCAGGGACTCACACCTTTTAGGTGATGTGAATAAGTGGGGGAAAAGAGGAGGGTGTCGTCTAACCACACCCCCTTTATACCTGGGCTTTAGCCCCAAGCATTTTCCTGGCAGTACCCTTACCTAGCCCATTGTTTGGTCAGTCAAAGACCTGACCGTAGACGCACACCTTCAGGTGATGTGGAAAAAGTGGGGAAGCCCAAAGAGAATAGCGTGCAAGCCCTATTCCTTTGAGGTGACCTGGGCCCATGCCCCAAGCACCTCTCCGGATCGATCCATACCCGTTTGGATTTAAACGTCTAGTGAGGACATGTTGAATTTGTGTGGGCCTTGTTTGCTTGTATGATCGGCCCATTACACAGCCTACAGATTGATAGGAACTTTTCCTACATTAACCTAGCCCAACCCGAATTGGCGGCTCTATTTGTTTGCGGCCCAGAGGTCCCGTTTGGTTTAATATGTGAGTCATTCGGGCTTCGGCCCAAAAGCTTAGACTTAGGTGATTTCTCTTCTGGCCCAATTTGAATTATCCAATTATTTATAGGCCCATAAAAAAGAAATTCACCTGAACTTTAAATTACCCACAAGTCCTTCTTCGGCTTCGCAACCATCTTCTCTGGCCCAAAGAAAGTTAGGCCCATTTGTGATTTAGGGACCATTCCAGCCCATGTGCCTCACTTCAGGCCCAAACACATTCCGGCCCAAGGGCTCATTCTGGTCTAGGTAGACTTCTTATCATGACCCTAACCCAAAACCCTAGGTCTAGGTGTCACCTCGCAGGCCCAATCAAAGCCATCTGTTTAGATTTCAGTCCAAATTCCAGTTCACAGTCTGAAAGATACTCCAGCTCAAACACCTCACTTTCTGGGTATCCTGGCCCACTTGCTTTCAGCCTAAGTCTGTTTCGATCTATCTTGTGAAGCGTCATGTTTCAGCCCACTTCCTTTTGTTAGCTAATAATGGACACCTTGGACACAGGTAGACTCAAGTCCTAAGTGCGGTCCAATCGACATGGAAGCCCAGCTCGCAATTTTGGAACAAAAGCACATGGCCACCATTGAAGCCATGGAACAGAGGCATAGTGCTGCCATGGACGCCGTGGAATCTAACTACGTTGCCGTTATCAAAGAGTTGAAAGAAAAGGCTCTTTCCCTCGAGTCCGAACGTCAAGCTCGGGATGAGTTAGTGGACAGGCTTCTCAACACCCTTTATGACTGCATTGAAGTTGGCTCTGTTAGGGTCCGAGGATCGAAGGGGAATGTCAAAGAAATTGCTACGGAACTCAGGAAAGTGATTAGGCAACCGGGAGCAGCAACTTGCATCCAAAGCTGCACTCGCAAGAGAACCAGGCGACATGAGGAAGTCAGTGATCAACAGTCAAGAGGACCTGGTTGGAGCATTGGGACAGTAGAACCACCCCGACGGAATTCTCGACAGAGAGAGTTTACAGACATCGGTCGAACACCAAGACAAGCACTTGAAGAGCTTCGAGGAAGATATCCGATGCAACCGCTCACCCTAAGGCCAGGAACTACTCATTTGGGGAAGGATCTTAATCAATTTTGTCACTTCCACCAGCTGCCCGGTCACGACACTGACCACTGCAGGGCCCTACAACACAGAATCCAGGATCTAATTGACCAAGGGCTCCAATTCTAAGAACATGGTGGAGAGCGTAGAGCACGCGTGCCCAAGCATCATCAAAAATGTTGCATTTCTTTTCTTGATTAGTTGTCTTTCAACTTTTGTAGTAGTTAGTTCCCTTGACCATTTTCGGTAGTTTTCCTGAGTTTGTAATTTCCAACATTATTCTTCTTGTTGAATAAAACATAGTTCCATTTTCATAATCTTTGTGCAAAGCATTATTCATTAATTCGAAAAACTAAAAAAAAGAGCACTCACGTTTTTCAAGGATCACGAAGTAATCATTTTCTGACTATGCAACGGAATACAAAGACTTACATTTTGTTTCTGAAAATCTGAACATGCCTAACCAAACACTGCAACTCACAACCCACAAAGAGGTTCAAGGTCCACATCTATTGAATTGTTGTCGCAAACCCCAAAATCAATACTAGGGGCAATCTAAGTTTAAGTTCGTCATCTTTTATCTTTTGTTTAAATGTGCGAACGAGTTTCGGAGTGAAAATCTCGCGAGAGTGTCTTGAGCGGAAAAACCATGAGCAAACGAGCGTGTCATTTTTACACGACTCCGGTGAGACCACATCCAAAGGTGAGGTAAACGGCATAACTCCGACCGAAGGAGATAATTTGTAAATTTACGCTTAGACCTGTGAAAAGTAACAAAGAACGGATATACAACTATCAGGAATGACGAAGCACCTAGGTACAGCACCACATGGCCAAAAGCTTGCAAACCCTGTCATTAAACCCTAGGCACCCCCGCTGAGCTTTTGATATATGACCTCTTTTACAACACTACAAACTCCACAGAATAAGCCAGCCAATGGTGAATACCCGACCCGGTGACCAAAGGATGCAAGGAGCCCGACTTCCGAACAGCAACTTCACAAGTCCAAAGAAGCAGAACTGCTACCAGCATGACGGAGTGATCCGCAAATGGCCCCAAAGTGGCACAGGATCCAAATGCGCTAACATCAAAAACAGCTCTCAAAGTTCAAAACCGGGAAACACAAGAACCCCGGAGGAAAAGAGATTCAAAGAAAGGCAAACCTGGAAAGCCTCGAAGTAATCCAAAATCAGTAGAAAGAGAGAAGGCGCAAGGAACAACCCAAAAGTTCTAAGTTCCAAGCTCATAAGCGAAGTCATCACGAAGTAGCCAAACGACTTCAAGGCAAAGAAGACAAGTCCGAGAGAAGGTGGAAGTTGCAGCTTTGGTCACCCTTATAGCTCCACATACCTGAAATATCCCTCCATGGTCCCGTTGTCTTTCATCACACCCCATGGCCATGTTATAAGCTTTAAAGACTTCCGACTTGATAGTTGTGTATCTAATCACGTGAAAGTAACAGATCGAATGCGTAAATTCATCAAATATCGAATTCAATGGTCTAGAAGTTGTGACCGTAGGGGAGGAACGAGTGCAAACACCAAACACGCCGAGTGTAGGTTAGGAAACACCACGTGAAAACATAAGCCTTGACCCTGTGAGGACGAGACTCGTTCGCACGTTTAATAAAAGAAATACTGGGGGCAATCGATCGTTCCGATCGATTGCCATGAACTCTAGCTCAGATTGTCTTAAGGGAAATACTGGGGGCAATTGTTGGTTCCAACAATTGCTATGACAACACCAATTGGAACCCAAAGCCCTTACCTCCACACCACCACTACACAGGCCCACAAAAGCCTTTACCTGCACATCAAACACCACAAGCCCACAAAAGCCTTTTCCTGCACATCAAACACCACAAGCCCACATAAGCCTTTACTTTCACACCATACACCACACAAGCCCAAACCACTACACAGGCCCACATAAGCCCTTACCTTTACATCATACACTATACCCCACCGATGGCATGTTCATCTCCTAGGAGATAAATTACAAGTCCGAAATCTATGGTCAGGAAATGATAATTTCACCTTCCTTTTCAGTAAACAGAATTTTCTTCAAACACTGCCACGTTTGGCACCTTTTCCAACAAATTCCTGTTTTGGACGAGTATCTTTCATATATTTTGATTGTGTACATCTTATCGTCATTGCCATGTTTGGCACTCCAGTGATCAGTTTTTACCATTTGCACGAGACCATTATCCTCCTAACTTATTTTGAGTTCGAGACCCAAAATCGGTGCAAGGCCCTGCAGATTCCTCTTTCAGTGCGAGACCCAGCATCTTCAACCAGTACGAGACCTAGTATCATCTTCCGTGCGAGACCCATCATCTTCTTCAGAGCGAGACCGAGCGTCATCATCCAGCATCTTCAACCAGTACGAGACCTAGTATCATCTTCCGTGCGAGACCCATCATCTTCTTCAGAGCGAGACCGAGCGTCATCATCCAGTGCGAGACCGGTACGAGACCTAGTATCATCTTCAGTGCGAGGTAGAGCGTGATCTAAGTTGGCGGGGCAGAGGCAATAAGTCCCCATCTTCATGTCAACTTCTTGGGAGAAACAACTAGTGGGCAGTGGCAATAAGTCCCCTTGGTAATCTAGAAGTTATCCCAGCACCCCAGTTGGTGGGCAGAGGCAATAAGTCCCCATAGTATACCAACCAGGAGCATTGGAACGGGTTTCGGTCCCCCAGAAGCATCCGAGCATCATCAGCATCATCAGCATCATCAGCATCATCAGCATCATCATCATCAGCATCATTAGCATCATCAACATCATCGGCATTATCATCAGCATCAGCATCATTTGCATCATTAGCATTTCAGCATTCTTGCATTTGCATACCACCCGGTTATCACATTTTAGGTAGTCAACGCCTTAGAATAGCTTGACATCATCTCATTCGTCATAGGTAGTCAACGCCTTAGAATAGCTTGACATCATTTTCATCACTTTAGGTAGTCAGCGCCTTAGAATAGCTTGACATCATTTTCATCACTTTAGGTAGTCAGCGCCTTAGAATAGCTCGACAGCATATCATCATTTAGGTAGTCAACGCCTTAGAATAGCTTGACATCGTATCATCCTTATAGGTAGTCGGCACCTTAGAATAGTCTGACATTACTTCACTATTACCTCTAGGTAGTCAGCGCCTTAGAATAGCTCGACAATGCTTTGTAGCTTAGGTAGTCAGCGCCTCTGAATTGCTGGGCATCGTTAACCCGGTTTCACACAACGTGGAGGATTCTGTGGAGTCCAAAATTTTGGGGCACCACTCAAGCATCAACCAGACTTTTCACATTCGTTACAAAGTCCAGTTGACGGGGGGCAATCTGTTATACCCAAAATTTTGACCCCCTGGTTAAGGTTTACGAGGTTGTGAGAGCCATCTCCACCAAGCAGTAAGAGACTCCGGCCCGATCGGCGTGTTCCAGGGCCTGAGGAGCAGTTTCGTCATTGCCAGGGGCGTTTTCGTAATTTTTAAGGCTTCTGAGTTCTCCAATAGGCTTTCTCTCTCCTCCAAAGGGTGCCCAAATCAGCTCGAAATGCTTTGATATTTTAACCCATGATAGAGGATGACATTTTAAGCATAATGGCGTTGGAATTTTGATTTTTCGAATTTCCAATAATTTTCTAGCAATTTCTGATTGAATCTGACGAGAAATTCAATTTAAAAATGCTCCAGCATTTAAAAAAATTCGTTTCCACCTCAGAAAATTCATAATATCCATTCTTGACATGTGGTTAAAATTTCATAGCAAAATTCCTTTGGGAAGTTACTCAGTTAAAATATCGAAAAATCTTACTTTTACTAGATTCTCTTTATCTTTAAGAAAGTCTATATAAGGGGATAGGTTTTTGGATAAAATCAGAACCTCACATGCTGAAGAACCCTAGAGAGTCAGAAAACACGGCCTCCTCTCCTCTCTCACGTTTTCCAACATCCGGCCACCCAAATCATACTGAAAATCCCCCGAAATCACCATCTAAACACGTTTTCCAATCCCCAAAGCACCAATAATCATCAAAACCTCACAAAAACACCTCTAAAACGTGAAGAACAGCAAGAACAATCAACAACCAGAAGCTTGGGTCGAAATCCTCTCGGGTCTGCCATCAACGGAGCACTCGACGAGTCCCGGTGTGAAGAAACGTTGTGAATCCGAAGGTAAAACAGGTAGAAACTCCACTTCCCTGATTCACCACGGTATTATCTGTCTTGCCTCAAAATTTGGGCTCAAACTAACCTTCGTAGGCTTCTGTATTGCTGTTTATTTAGGCCTCTGTCAGATAACTTGTTTGCTAAGTTTCGTGCTTAATTCGAATTCAAATTGAAAACTTTCAATCACTAACGTCTTGTACATCCTTCAGGCTACATACCCATAAAATTTGAGCTCAAAACACCCTCGGGAACCCTCAGAAAACCCCTGTCCGTGGGTGGTCCGTGACCCCGGACCTATGGTCCGGGACCTCGGACGCGTTGTCCGAGACCACGGACACCCACGGACGGCGGCGGGATTTTGAAAATTCAAAATTTAGGTTTTTCTAATGATGTCCGGGCCCTCGGACAGCCTGTCCGTGGCCCCGGACTTTGCAAATTTTCGTTTTCCTTTAATTTCGACTTTTCTGTATATTTAGGTTAACTGGGGTCCGTGGTCTCGGACATTAGGTCCGTGGCTACGGACGGAAACAAAATTTGACCTAATTCTGCCTCCGAAACCCTAGTTTAGGTAGCTTTCAATTTCACTTTAATTTTCTGTCAAAAAATGCTAAAAAAACACAAAAAACAGAAGGTTGCGCACTTAGGTTAAAGCGACTCGTAATAAGCCGTAAATAAACTGAGTAGAGGAAAAACGACCTAGGAAGGGTAATGAAAGTAATTGAACCCTAATTAAGTCGAATATCAAGCCCCCGAACCCGAACTCTCCTTTCCTAATTTGATCTAGGTTAAAATTAGGTGGCGACTCTAGGTTCCAGTGAGCTAGCTTAGGTTTTAATAATTATTGTTTTATGACATAGTTATTAATCTTAGGTTATAAGTGGACCTAAAACCCGACTAGATCCCAATCAATTTAATCAACATAGGATAGGGTTTAAAATCGAGGCTCACAAGTAGCATACACCCGAACCCTTAAACCACACTAAAACTCTATGTTAACTTTAGAAAGAAAACACCTAAACCTAACACCCAACGGGAAGTGCCTGGTGCGACGAACTCCAAGGCTGAAAGTAGTGGGGGTGCACACCCACTTCTGGAAGTTTAGGGGCTAGACAAGCCTTGTCATCTAACCGTATATAATCTTCTATGCAAGTGATGGATTGTGTTGAACTTGAGGGGAAGTGGTGGTAAGACGTTACCATCATGGAATCTTGAGCTAGGCATATTTCATTACTAGCTACAATGAACAATTCAAAACTTATATATTAAGATCCAGTACTAAATTCATACATGTAAAGAGTTTACCGAGTTAAATCCTTGGTGAAAAATACTTACCTATGGAGTGAAAACACATGAGTAACACTAAACTAAATATCATTGATCCTTAAATACTCGGAATATTGAGCATCTAGTGAGAAATTGTGAGTTACTTACAGATTGGAAATTCTCATGTTTACTTGGAAGTTTAACATTATGCATGTATAAAATTTTAGAAGCCACACTAAGAGTGATATTTACCAAAAGCCACCATTATCTAAAGAGTACTAAGATCTAATGATCAGAATAATACTTACATAGAACAAACCCTAAGAAAAATAATTATCAAGAGTGAGTGAACTTTCCCTAGACTAATTCATTTGACTTAAAATTTATATATAGAGTCCCTACCTTGAAAAATAAATTTTAAGATAAAGAAATCAGATTTTGGAGCTACATTATAAGAACTTCCTAAAATTCTGCCTTAGGTAAAATTATGTATATACATAATAAGTAAATTTTATGAAGTAAACACTGAATGAATCGTCTAAAATACGATAGTTAATTATAAAAACAATTGAAACTTGAAAAGTCACAGAAATATTTATTTTGTAGAGTTTTAGCATAGGGTTGACTAATAAACCCTTGAAGATGATTTTGGAAGATTATTGAGGATTATTAAATGATCTGAAGTATTATTTTAAACTACTCAAATACGTTACACCTGATTTATAGCTTGTTAATATAATTGATATGATAAAATGAACATATAATAGACATACAATGAATGGATAATAATCATAAGGTAAAATTTTATTATAGTTAAGAAAATACAAATACAAAACAATCAAGAGATACAGATATATGTATATCGATCGTAGATAAAATCAATAGTGCAATAAATTTACAACAAAGCTGGTTAATAAGGTGTTGAATTCTTTGAACGTGTCGTTAGTAGCGGTACGAGGGCGTACCTTAGCTCTTTTAAGGGGGATATACTGGCATACTCTTCCTTCGTCACCTCATCCAGATTATGCCATGTTGCCTTATTAGCAGAATGAGAGGTGTTTGTATGTGCTTGGTTTTTACATTATGACACAGTATGTGACTGTTGATTTTCATCATGCTATGTCTTGGTATATCTTGGTTCGTTTTGATTTTGAGTAATCTCGAGTGGAATGTTGTTATGGAAATGGATGGAAAAAAGATTGGATTGGTATGGAATTTCATTGGAATTATCATTGTCTCAGCACACCCGAAGCGGTGTGAGTGCCTACTAGTTGATTTTTAAACTTCGAGGCGAAGTTTCTTTTAAGGGGGATATACTGAAATACCCCTAAAATAATTTAAATTAATTTAGAGGATTTCTTTTATTAAACCTTTAATAATACTATTAAGTATTAAATTATTACATGGAATTATGAATATTAAATTAGTATAAGGAATTATGAATATTAAATTATTGTATGGAATTATGAGTATTAATATTATATGGAATTATGGAAATTAATTTAGGGGATTCCTCCTATTTAACTATAAGGAATACAATTTAATATTTAATTATTGTATATAATTATATAGTATTATGAATTTAATAATAAGATTTATAAGTCAATAAATCTTGGGAAAATTTATAAACACTCCAACTATGTTATAAAGATTTTAGGAAGTGTTGGAACATTGTTTTGAAACATAAAAGTCGATATAAAATTCTAGAAACCCTAAAGCCTTTTAAGCCTTGCTAGGGTTGACTTTTTTAGAATGGTCAAACCAGGCCATGAAACCTATACCAATAAATAGGTTATGGAAAACCAAGAAGATCGATAAAAAGAATGTCAAAAACGGATCATCCTAGCCAAAGTTATGCTAGATTGAAGTTTAGAGTCAAAAATTTGAAATATGCCACGTGTCACACTGTCGCGGGTCGCCCAACACTTAGCCGATTTTATCCCTTGAATTTTGGTAACAGATTTCAGTATTTTGCCCTAACTTTAGACGGCTATATCTCACTCATCTTTCAATATTTTTCAATGCCGTCTTTTTCATTCTCTTCTCCTTTGAATCCTCTAAACAACCATAACTCACACAAACCCTAACTCGTTCTAAATCAACCGGAAATTCGAGCCAAAGTAGCCACCCTGCAAAACCGTAACTGCAGTTTCCAGTTTTTCCCTTCGAAACAGGTAACTTCGTCTAGCCATAACTTCTTCATTTCTCATCCAAATTTCATGTTCTTTAGCTCGTTTTGAAGAGCTCTAATCCCTCTAAAACTTTCATGTTGATGGTCTAAGCCAATTCTCAACCGTTTGGAAGAACAAGGTGTCTAAAGTTTCGGATTTGTCACAACATAAAATCATAGTTTTCTTTCCAGAAAACGCAAGGTAAACTCGCAACTTCCAGCTTCGATTTCTTTCTGTGTAGTGCAAGTTAGGGTGATTTCTTGCTATCATTGTGTAGAGCTATGTTTCTTCTTTCTAATGAGCCCAAGAACATGGCCTAACTCGATCTAGAACGTATTTTATAGATCTCCAAAGTTCACTACTCGAACAGCTCGAGTTCGAATTTTATTTCCAGAAACCGATTACGATTTCCGTCACCGGTACTTCCCTGGTAAGTCTCTGTTCAATTCCTCATACTTTGACACTTGATTTTTCAATATCGACTTAGCCCTACTGCCAATTTGATCAATTGAGCCTTGTATTGAGAGAATCTTGCAAAATTGAATTCGAGAGACTCAAGAACCCTAACTTTCGTAAACCAGAATCGAATTTGTTGTGTACTGCATTATAATTGGGGAAATTAGTATCATTAGAACCGAAATTTGATTTCGAAACCATAGAAACAAGAATCACTCAATTTGGTTCTGTAGATTGTGAGGAAATCGTGAATTAGTACTCGACTTCGTTTCTGGATTCGATGAAGAACTGGGGCTTCAGCGTCTGTCCGATCGGGGTTAAAAGATCTGGACGGCCGAGATTAAAACGTTTCTAATATAAGTTTATTAAGGTTTTATAAATTCCAGTAAATAACCTTAACTTGTTGAGTTAATTTAAATACCTTCCCGAATGTATTTTGACTTGAAATTTTAACCATAGATTCCTTATTTAATCTAGTTTATTTTGATGTAAATTATTATGGTTTAGGAGTTTTTAAACGTAAGTTATGACTTTTGCAAGTTGCGGGTTTTCTGGAATTATTTGGCTAAATTAAAAAGATATTTTTGTGAAATAAAATTTTTATAATATGTCTAAAATGTCATAGTTACTGTATATTAAATTTGGGAATTTTTGGGCAATGGTAAATGGTTTTAAAAATTGTGTTTATGAGTTTTTCATAAGAATAACTTATAATATATGGTTTTTAATGTAACCAAAAATTAAAGTATGGCTTGTTAATAAACTTTTTAAGCTGGGGAAAATAAGGGAAACTAAATTAACATTTTATAACAGTAAGTTTATAAATGTTTGGGTACTAGCTTTTATGAGAAGTGAAATTATTTACATATATGTATATATACTTATATGGTAGATTTAAAATAGAAACTTATGTTAAATCAAGGAATTTAATTATTCTACATTTTATTTATTATATTATTATGGGAGTTAATATTCTTAATTAAAACTAAGGAATATATATATATATATTTACACATATATGTAAAAGAAATAAAATAGTAACTTAGGTTAAATCAAGGAGCTAAATTAATCTACATTTATATTAATTATATAATATGGTAGTTAATATACTTAATTGAAGTTAAGGAAAATACTTTATTTTATTAACCATTAAATGCAATTAAACTACATAAAGAATGTCTTGAATAAATCCTAGTATACATATACGATAAATAACTGAATTAAAGAAATAAAATACCTTATAGCAAATAGAATACGAAGGAATTAATAAGCTAAACTAAACCTATACATAATACTATTAAAAGTATATTATATGAGGTAGTATTGAATTGTGGTTATGAAATTAAGCTTAAAGGGTTACCTTTGAATTTCCAAGGTTTATATATAAACCATATTAAAATACATGTATAGTATTATTTGTCAATGATCAGAATGTAAATCTAAAATTGGGATTTAGTAATTAATAAGTTAAAACTTAGGAAAAATTGTGATTAGATTACATAAAATGTTGCACAAATAGATCTTATTCTATAATTAATGATAAACAAATGTAATACGTTTACATCTAAATATTCATGATATATAAACCATAATAAAATAAGTAAAATACTTTTACATCTGAATGTGAGGTGGATTAGTAAGTCTAGATTTAATCATTTCTTAACATTTATGGTATTGAAATATAACTTAATGTTTTAAGATAGAATCATTAAAAGGATTATGATATAATCTATATTAAACGACGATTTGGAAATTTATCTAAATAATTATCCTTAAGGTTCTTAGAATTAGATAAGCCATATGAAATACATTTATAACATTTATTACCAATACTTAGGATGTGAGTTTACAATTAAGTGAGGTATTTAGTAGTTAGAATTTATAGAAGGTTTATAAATAGGAATTTGATACTTAAAACCTTTGAACCTTTTATTAGATAAAACTAAGTTACATAAGATATTATATTGATATACTTTACGGTAATGGGAAGTAATGATAGGTTATTTGAATATAAGATATGAGAATTTTCATAATAGATTATCTTATTAAATAATTAACAATTTCACTTACGAACCAGAATTTAATTCTTTGATAAATTCTACTCTATGTAGATATATTGTCCATCCTAAATACAATAATGGAAATTAATTTATTAAGTTATTCCTTTGAAACCTTGGGTTTTGTAAAACAATTTAAAACGCATTTAAGGCTTAAGTTTATTGAAGTTTAGTACAAAAGGATTATACATAGTCTATAGAGAGAATGTGTGTAAAAAATAAAACATTTAGGAGATTAAAGGTAAGTAAGGATACATAATAGGTTATATTTAAACACCTTATTATATAGGTAATAATTAAGCAAATAATGTACCTTGTGAATACCAAAAGTAAGAGTTCGATAAGTCTAAGTTAGCTATAATATAGTTGTTTCAAGATGAAAAGTAATTTAACATCTTATGACAAAATTATTAGATGGTTGTAATAAAAGGTCTTTCTGAACTAAAGATAAGATAAATGAGTTAGTAACTCAATTAGGTTATAATAAAATGCGTCTACAACACTATGGTTCCAATGTACAAGATGTAGATCTTAATTAAGTTACGGGGAAGACTTAATCACAATTGATTATCTAGTAGATATTGATAAAATACATAATCCTTACATTGTGAAATAATAGTATAGTATTATAAGATGAGTCCATCATAGGTCATAATACAATGTTTATTCTAAATTAAGAATAAAGGTATTGAGCTTAAGATTATTATTGAAATTCTTAGATTTAATTATATAATATAAACACATTTATGTTATAAAGGTCTCAAAAGTCTTGAATGTGAGGAATGTGGTTAAATATGAATAAAGTGGATAGGAGTGGACAGTTAGCAGGTGTTAATAAAATACATTCCTTGATCCTACAACCTTGGGCTATACAACCTTCTAAGTAAGTCAAAGGTTATACATAACATTTAAGTGAGGGCTTATAAGATAATTGAGATTTGGAAATAAGAGAGAGGAATTTATTTAAGTTTAACTTAGGGTGCAGGGTATTGATAGTAAATTATCTTCAATGTTCCTCAGAGAATTTTTGAATGTTTGCACGAGTTTACTAGAACTGCTACAACGTTGACCAGGTACGATTTCTCGTACTCCGATATTTTTGCTGATTGACTTATGAGACGTTTTCGAAAAACGCTATCTGACTTTAAGAGGAATTTCTAAAAAAGGAAATGGTTGTGTGACTAACTCAGCTTGTGTGCCTAACTGAGCCTTGAATGCGAAACTCACTTGGGTATTGGTTCCTTCTATTTGGTGCCCCGTTAGACATTGACTGCTTAGGGTTTACGCTTCTGCACTCTGTAGGACTGAGTGTTTTGGTATTGCTCTGGGTAGTTAGTGATCTAGTGGGAATTTGGAAAAAAGGTCAATCTTGGAAATTCTTCTTTCGACTCTGGATATCGTTTCATCCATGAGCTGGTTCTTGAGGTTTCGACGTGCGCGCGTCTTCAATGATAACAGTGAGGGGCTGTATATCCCCTGTCCCAAAAAGGGACGAGATAGACAGTGAGGGGCTGTATATCCCCTGTCCTTAGTGGACGTGGTAAACAGTGAGGTTCTGTATATCCCCTATCCTAAAAGGACGAACTTGGCGGTGGGGGCCATCTCTCCCAGTTGAATTATTCCATTCTTGAGTTATTGGTTCTTGAATCTATCTTTTCATTCCTAGTCCTTTGTGACTATCTGAGTCTTTCTTCTCCTAACGGGAATTGGGTTTAACTAAGGCAATGGTTGCTCACTAACACATGATGTGGTTTTGTTTTACTAACTTTACTTTTATGTTATTAACCTTTATTCTTATCATGTTATCTTGGTTTGGTGATTTGTGAAATGCTTTGTTCCTCTGAGTGGTTTAAGCGATTGCTTTCAAGCTAATATTTATTTAAGAGTTGTTTTATAAGTTTGTTGTTGGAGAATTGTACCAGTTCCATTCCAGGGAACTGACTCACCCCTCCCAGGGTGGGCTGCTTGGTTTCATCTTACAGGTACAAATTGATTTACAGGTGGCCACGAAGAGCATGAGTGATTGGGATGGGATTAGGTTTATGGAGAGTGAATGTATTTTATTATTGTTATGTTAATGTTAAGTTTTCTTGAAGTTCAGACCGTAACTTAGTTAATTGTAATGGTTGTAATTGGTGAGGTTGGTACCGGGTGTTTGGAGCCCGATGGTCTGTAGCACCTTTAGTTTATTTTCCGCTGTTGAGTGTGATGTTGATAAGTGTCCAAATGAGCATGTTTTATAGGTGTATTTTATATATAATATTAGCACTTTTCTTGCTCATTTCTCCACTTCGGTTAGTTTTCCTCTAGTTTATGTTTTATTGTTTATCTCACAAATTTATTGGTTTAACATGAGGAAAACCAAGCTGGAAGTAAAGTAGGCAAAGAGACGAACGCATTGACGCAAACGGCTCAGAAAATGGACTTATAACGAAGAATGTAGAGCCGGTTGAAGATTGTTATATATATGTAATAATATACATAATATCGCATGAGAAGGCTGAGACGTCCGCGAGTGGGCATGCTACCGCCTCTTAAGTGGCGGACCACTCTCATGCAACCGCCTGGCGGTCAATGAGGCGGACAGTGGAGAGGCTACCGCCTGCTAGCTGGCGGACAAGAGTGTAGCAACCGCCTGGCGGTCTTGGAGGAGGCTACCGCCTCAAAGGGAGGCGGACGAGACACAGGCTACCGCCCCCTAAGTGGCGGACAAGAGACATGGAACCGCCTGGCGGACAGGGGGCGGTTGACGAGGCGGTCGTGACTAATTTTAGTCGCGACTAGTTCCTTCTTCGCCGGTCGTTCTCTGCAACTTGGCTCCGCCCTGTCTGCAACTCGTCCACTGCCATATCTATCTACTCCGCCTACCTTATTTCGCTCCCCGTCTCCAACTCCTGTCCCCTGCAATCAATGCTTCAATCAGTGAGCAATCAATGAGCTCAATCCATTCACGCGTTCCTTATCTGCTGCCTTTGCCTTTTCCTTTCCCTATTTAAACCCACGAGCTTCACCCAATAAATCACACACGAATTCACCAATCCATCCACGACCCAACTTCACCACTTCACACATTCATCCCATTTCTCTTCTCCCGTATTCTCCATTTTATTTATTTTACATTCCACAAATTCACCTCTAGCCCTACGTACACAAAATAGCAGAGTGAGACGGAGTGATTACGGATGATTTCTATTACTCTCGTCTCTATCTATCTATTTAATATGTTAGGCTAGTTTACGTTTACTCTGGGAATAGTTATTATGTATCTGTACTAATTATGCAATATTTCTACTGGTTTATTATATACAGTTTGTTACGCTTTAAAGGTTATCTCGCACCTTTTTAATAGATCTCGCGAATTTATTAAATTGCTCTACTAAGTCTATTTTGATCAGACCAGGTGATAAATAGACAGGTTAATTAAAGCGTAAAACTGGAGGAAGCTTTATTATGATTTAATGAGTTAGTATTCAGTTGCAAATGTAATTCCTCAAATACTCCTCTGCCGTTCGCAGGATTTTGCTTGAACCTTGATTAGAACCTTGCATTACAGGTGAACGAGTTCTTATGAGGCTATGACTTAGTCCTTAAGATATTTACAGGAACCTTGCCAAATTATTAAACCAGTAGAGATAGCTTAATTATGCAGATTATATTAACCTGACCCAGAGTTCCATTTTATTTATCTGTCAACTTAGTTTATTTTATCTTTTCTTTTTATTTATTTTACAAGTCAATTAATCCCCCCTCTTGTGACACGCTTAGGTACTATTATATGTACATTAGTCCCACGGTTCGACATCCGGTTGCTTACATTTTCACTATACTACTGCGACCGGGATTTATTTGCAGCCCGACGTTATTTTTGGGTTTTAATTTCTTTCTTTTATGTTAATTATACCTGTTCTAACCACTCACAATATAACGTCTGCAAAATGGCGCCGTTGCCGGGGACTAGTTTATTCTAGTCCCTAAGCCCCGGATTATTCACTTGTTATAATAGAATATTTTGTTATATTATTTTTGTTTGTTGTTTATATTTATTTTCTTTTATATTTTGTTTATATTATTAATATGTTGTTTCTAATCCTTTTATTTTCTAATCTTTTTCAGTAGTTTTGTTTTATACAGAAAAAAAAAAAAAAAAATCTGTACACGGCAAATGGAAGAAGCGTTTGAATATTGGCAGGATTTATATTGCTCCGAATGTGGGGGAGCTCATGATTTTGAGGATTGTCTCATAGTCCAAGAGCAACTCTGGTTAGAAGATCAACCAGACTACCTGGAGAGAATCGCTCAACTACTGGAGCAATCAATGAGCGAAACAGTTCAAGAGGTAGAACACCCCACTACAGACGAGCCACTCATAGAAACCCCTCCCTCTAAATTCAATTACCGCTATTTTCGCTCCTTCTCTATAATATACCCAGACAATGAGGATATTTACATCCTCGAAAAAGAAGAGAAGGAATTGCCATCACCTCCCGCCATCATATCCAAACAAAACGCCACTATCACCTTCGAAGAATTAACTTTCTCTGAAGATGATATCGAGCGTTCTTTCTACAAACCTCACCTACAAGAGGAGGATGTTTACATCCTCCAATTTGAGGAAGAAAAATCATCACCGCCGGGTCTTCTGTTAGAACTACGTTCCCGGCAATACCTCCTCAAACACCAGATTTTGTGGAGTATTAATTTTATTATTTTATATGCCGAGGTAACGTTTTGTTTTGATCCAGGATAACAAAGCAGGCGTCTAGCCAAAGACGTTAAAGAAGGGCAGCTTCCTGGGAGGCAACCCGGGTGTACTTTTATTTTATTTTACTTTTTTGTTCTTTTTAATTTTCAGGTTCTCTTTAAATTTTATTTTTGCTAACTTTTAACCCCGTTTTTAGTATGGTTGCTTCTAGTGTCTTCTGCAGGTGTACCTCCATGTGGACACCGCAACCAAGCTACGCTACTCGAGGCTGAAGCTCAAGTGTGGGGGAACTTCTTTTACAACAAGCAAAAATAAAATCAGGGGAGTACTAGTTCTTTAATTATGCTTTTATTTAAATAAAAACTGCAGAGGAGCGTTTATGTGCTTAATTGTTTATTTGTGATCTTTGTGTTATCTCTATTTTATCTACTTACCGAAAAGGTCTTCTGAAACCTTCCCTTGTTTTTCTAGTGAACAATGAGGACATTGTTCAATTTAAGTGTGGGGGTGTGCCCTTTTCGGGTTATTTTGTGCTTAAATGTTTAATCTCTCTCCTTATCATGCGTTTGTCCAATTCAATATTATGGACCCTTTTATGTAGGTTGTTATCTTTAAGAAAATATTGTTAAATTGTAGCTAAATGGTACAAAATTTAAAATTTTGATTACTTTTGAGGCCATTTTATTCGGTTGACCAAATATCTGCAATAGGTGGATTTTATTGCTCAGGGTTTTCTTTCTGTCTTCTCTCTTAGGGATTGCTAAGGGGTGCTTCTCTGTTAAAAAAGGAGAAAGAAAAAATAATAAGGGACTAGCAGACACCATGGTAACCAACGAAAGAGATGTGAGTGTTCTTAAATACAAAGGCGTGATGCCTACATTTTCTCATCTCTTGCAAAAGTTGAAACAAATGCATCTATTTTTCCTTTTGTTTTCTCTTCAATGCCCATTCTTGAGAGAATTGGCCAGGGTAAAATTTCTCGGAGTCACTAAAAGAAACATTGAAGTACCTTGGATCATACCCCGAAACTCTATATTTTTTTCACCCTGAGCACACCTATGCCACCAGCAGTTAATTTTTCACACTCCTCATAAAGTTTAAAGATCATGTTTATCCTCCTACCCTTCAATATATTGTTAGTATTGAGCATTCCCTACTTGGGTACGTAGTTTTGCTTGAGGACAAGCAAAAAATAAGTGTGGGGGTGTGATAAGTGTCCAAATGAGCATGTTTTATAGGTGTATTTTATATATATATAGCACTTTTCTTGCTCATTTCTCCACTTCGGTTAGTTTTCCTCTAGTTTATGTTTTTTGTTTATCTCACAATTTATTGGTTTAACATGAGGAAAACCAAGCTGGAAGTAAAGTAGGCAAAGAGACGAACGCATTGACGCAAAACGGCTCAGAAAACGGACTTATAACGAAGAATGTAGAGCCGGTTGAAGATTGTTATATATATATGTATATAATATACATAATATCGCATGAGAAGGCTGAGACGTCCGCGAGTGGGCATGCTACCGCCTCTAAGTGGCGGACCACTCTCATGCAAACCGCCTGGCGGTCAATGAGGCGGACGGTGGAGAGGCTACCGCCTGCTAGCTGGCGGACAAGAGTGTAGCAACCGCCTGGCGGTCTTGGAGGAGGCTACCGCCTCAAAGGGAGGCGGACGAGACACAGGCTACCGCCCCCTAAGTGGCGGACAAGAGACATGGAACCGCCTGGCGGACAGGGGCGGTTGACGAGGCGGTCGTGACTAATTTTAGTCGCGACTAGTTCCTTCTTCGCCGGTCGTTCTCTGCAACTTGGCTCCGCCCTGTCGCAACTCGTCCACTGCCATATCTATCTACTCTACTCCGCCTACCTTATTTCGCTCCCCGTCTCCAACTCCTGTCCCCTGCAATCAATGCTTCAATCAGTGAGCAATCAATGAGCTCAATCCATTCACGCGTTCCTTATCTGCTGCCTTTGCCTTTTCCTTTCCCTATTTAAACCCACGAGCTTCACCCAATAAATCACTCACGAATTCACCAATCCATCCACGACCCAACTTCACCACTTCACACATTCATCCCATTTCTCTTCTCCCGTATTCTCCATTTTATTTATTTTACATTCCATAAATTCACCTCTAGCCCTACGTACACAAATAGCAGAGTGAGACGGAGTGATTACGGATGATTTCTATACTCTCGTCTCTATCTATCTATTTAATATGTTAGGCTAGTTTACGTTTACTCTGGGAATAGTTATTATGTATCTGTACTAATTATGCAATATTTCTACTGGTTTATTTATATACAGTTTGTTACGCTTAAAGGTTATCATGCACCTTTTTAATAGATCTCGCGAATTTATTAAATTGCTCTACTAAGTCTATTTTGATCAGACCAGGTGATAAATAGACAGGTTAATTAAAGCGTAAAACTGGAGAAGCTTTATTATGATTTAATGAGTTAGTATTCAGTTGCAAATGTAATTCCTCAAATACTCCTCTGCCGTTCGCAGGATTTTGCTTGAACCTTGATTAGAACCTTGCATTACAGGTGAACGAGTTCTTATGAGGCTATGACTTAGTCCTTAAGATATTTACAGGAACCTTGCCAAATTATTAAACCAGTAGAGATAGCTTAATTATGCAGATTATATTAACCTGACCCAGAGTTCCATTTTATTTATCTGTCAACTTAGTTTATTTTATCTTTTCTTTTTATTTATTTTACAAGTCAATTAATCCCCCCTCTTGTGACACGCTTAGGTACTATTATATGTACATTAGTCCCACGGTTCGACATCCGGTTGCTTACATTTTCACTATACTACTGCGACCGGGATTTATTTGCAGCCCGACGTTATTTTTGGGTTTTAATTTCTTTCTTTTATGTTAATTATACCTGTTCTAACCACTCACAATATAACGTCTGCAGATGTGTTGTTATATCGTTCCAATAATAAACTACAGAAAAATATATATATATAAGTTTGGAACATCCTATATTAAGTACGATAAGATTTTGGTTGATATAAACCAAATATTAAGCTATTTTTAAAAAGCATACTCATGGAGAATACATTGCTAAAAATGCAATCCTTTAAAAGCTAGTACACAAATTCCTAGAATTTTAAAGAATACTTTTGGTTGAAAACAGTATACAAATAGAACTTTACATAACTAAATTAGTATTGATATTATGTGAAGTACTTCAACTCCTTTAAGGTTTAAAAATAAATCTCAAGAATTACTTGGTACAAATGTTGCCTAAAGGTGATATTTGGATAAATCTTAAGTCTAGAAAATTATTAAGTTAACAAACACTAGTAGCATACACTTGAACCCTTAAACCACACTAAAACTCTATGTTAACTTTAGAAAGAAAACACCTAAACCTAACACCCAACGAGAAGTGCCTGGTGCGACGAACTCCTAGGCTGAAAGTAGTGGGGGTGCACACCCACTTCTGGAAGTTTAGGGGCTAGACAAGCCTTGTCATCTAACCGTATATAATCTTCTATGCAAGTGATGGATTGTGTTGAACTTGAGGGGAAGTGGTGGTTAGACGTTACCATCATGGAATCTTGAGCTAGGCATATTTCATTACTAGCCACAATGAACAATTCAAAACTTATATATTAAGATCCAGTACTAAATTCATACATGTAAAGAGTTTACCGAGTTAAATCCTTGGTGAAAAATACTTACGTATGGAGTGAAAACACATGAGTAACACTAAACTAAATATCATTGATCCTTAAATACTCGGAATATTGAGCATCTAGTGAGAAATTGTGAGTTACTTACAGATTGGAAATTCTCATGTTCATTTGGAAGTTTAACATTATGCATGTATAAAATTTTAGAAGCCACACTAAGAGTGATATTTACCAAAAGCCACCATTATCTAAGAGAGTACTAAGATCTAATGATCAGAATAATACTTACATAGAACAAACCCTAAGAAAAATAATTATCAAGAGTAGTGAGTGAACTTTCACTAGACTAATTCATTTGACTTAAAATTTATATATAGAGTCCCTACCTTGAAAAATAAATTTTAAGATAAAGAAATCAGATTTTGGAGCTATATTATAAGAACTTCCTAAAATTCTGCCTTAGGTGAAATTATGTATATACATAATAAGTAAATTTTATGAAGTAAACATTGATTGAATCGTCTAAAATACGATAGTTAATTATAAAAACAATTTGAAATACCCCAAACCTTGATATGTTGTTTAAATGTTAAACTATGGTATGTAAAGGCTAAAAAGTTCCTTAGAAACATCAGTGAACAATTTAAACCATAGTAAAATGCAATAAAGCACTAAGATACGGTTTGAGCAAAAACATGCTTTAAGCTTGGAGTGAACTTGGTTAGGACCCAAAGAGCCTACCAAGACTTAATAATATTCAATTATGATTTAATAAGGCTAATTAAGCCCTTAGGAAACTTTGGTAGACAGTTAAACCAAACAAAGCACAAGAATATACTTAAAGTCAAGAGCAAAAAATGTGCTCTAAGCTTGGGATAAATTTGTATAAGACCTAATGGTCATACCTATACCTTATAAATATGTTAATGAACATATTAAATCAATTACCAAAGAAAACCAAGCTTGAAAACAAGTTAAAACACAAAAAGTGCTTTAAGGAGTCTTAAAGCATGTTTTTGAAAAATTGTCTTGTAAATGAGTTTTGAATGGCTAAATGTCCATCATTACTCTTTTATTAGCATGTGTAATATATAGTATTTGGAAGTCTATATCAATGGGAAATCAAAAAAATTTCACAAATATGTGCCTTAGTTTGTGAATAGTAACCAAAATGTGCAAATTTATAACATAAGTCAATATAAGTAAGTTTATTGGTCAACAAAGACTATTATACCCCTAGGTAGAGATGGGGGCCGGTTTTTATCATGGTGAGTCACCAACATGTAAAAGAAATCAATTAAAGAAAGGAAGGAAAAGTAAGTAAAAGAAGAAAGTTACTTTATAACATAAATATCTTCCAAAAGCAAAACTTATCTTCATTTCTCCCTTCCTCCTTCATTTCCCACGTCTTCAAGCTCCCTTCCTCCCTTCCATTTACGATTTGATATAGTTCCACACAAGAACTCCATCTTTGGATGCTTGTAACTCCTAGCTCCATGGTCCAAATTCAATTTCAAGACCACCATTCTTCTAGTTGGAGCAAGCTCTACACTCCTATCTTTTCAAATCTTCAAAAGCCTCATTTCGGTGCCAAGGAGATTCACCATTGATGGAGCTTGACCTCACTTTTCACACCTTGTTGTTCTCCTTTGCTTCAAGGTAAGGAAACTCAAAGAAAATCCATGTTTCCTCCATGTTTTTATGTTGACCGAAAATCACCACTAATGGTGTATTTACCTTGCTTTGTTCTAGCTACATTCCAATCATTCAAGGGCTTGGTGGAGTCCTCTCTTGATACTTATTCAAGTTCTCTTCCAATTCCAAGGTAAAACAATTACCTTAATGTGTTAAGACAATATATGTGCCTAGGGTTTACAATGAGATGAAGCATAATGCTTGAATACTCATTCTATTATTTGTACATTGTTTAGAAGTTGACAAACAACCAAACATCCTTACCGGTTTTACAAGGAAACAAGAAAGAAGTTTGTGAGGAAAAAGAGGTAAACAAACTATCTCAATGTAGTTTAAATGCCTTAGGAAAATGAGCTTGATTTGCTTAATAAAATACCTAAGGAGCCAAATGTGAATGACCTAGTAAAATGCTCTCAAGGAAACTATTAAAGGGCATAAGTGTTGTTGTATGTAATTGCAGGTCAAAGGCATTTTCTATGTGGGAAATTCAGTGTTTAAGGTTTATGCAATTTAAGGGCCTAAGAGCCATGTTATTTAAGGGCCTAAGTGCCAAGCGATTTAAGTTTATGCACTATATTGTGATGTAGTGTAGTTTAAGGATTTAGATGTGTGTAAAGAACATTCTTTGTGAAGATGAGTGTCTTGGATGGTTAAAGGAGGAAAAACAATATGTTTGTGTGTAAGGAATGTGCATTAAATGATTAAGTGTTTTTGGTTGTAAAAGGGTGAAAACCTAAGTGTTTGTGTGTGAGAATACTCTTGGTGGATTTTAGGTGTTCTTGAATGTCTAATGGTGAAAGCTATGTGCTTTGGTATGACATTGTGCTAAGAGAACCTATGGCAAAATTTAGATGATGTATAAGAAGTTCTAAGTGTTTAAAAAGAGTTTTGGTGACTTTGGAAGTGTTGAGAATGATTAAATGTTTTACTAGGGAAGAAAGCATGTATTAAGGTGTTTAGAGTGCTACAAGGATTTGGACATTGTTTTGGAAGTTCTAGAAATCAAATGAGTGTTTTGGGACACCCCAAAGTCATTTCGGAGTTGTTCTAGGACTTAGGCAAACTTTGGAAAACAAGGAGAAGGAATAAACTTGTAAAAGGACTACAAGGATGACATAAGGAATTTAGTGTAAGAAAATATGCTTAAGAATGGATATTCAAATGGAGAAGAAATATTATGGTATAATGGTTACATTAAGCATGAAACACCACTTAGAAACCTAAGGAGGAAATACTATAAGTTTTAGAGATTTTGGTGGAAATTGGTTAAGTGTTGAAAGGCTTGGAAAATGAGTGTTTTGGCTTGTCCGAACATCCGTCCGGACATGGACGTTCGGACAGGCCTTGTTGCGTAGAAATTCTCAGAGTCTCGAACTGTGTCCGAACTTCGGAAGTCCGGACACAGGTTCGGACACATGAGATTTTACTTTGAAATTTCCCTCGACCCATGTCCGAACTTCCGAAGTCCGGACACATGTTCGGACATGCGTCTGTTTCAGTTTTAAGACACGGCTTGCGTCCGAACTTGGGAAGTCCGGACACAAGTTCGGACATGCCACTGTTTTGGCCAAAAATGTTGTTTAAGGTTAGGAAAAGTTGTCTAAAAATGGTGATTAGTTATGAATGATGTTATAAGGTTGTTAAGGACATGTTAAGTGAGTTATAATGACAATTTAGTGGGGGAAAAGTTGTATTAAAATGTAAAAGTAAAACAAGTTAAAATGTGAAGTTATGTAACTAAGTTAACGGGGAAAAGTTATAAGCATTATACTTTAAACAATCATGCTACCCCGATGTTAATAAAAGTACATGTAATGTTATCAGTTGTTCGAGAATTGCTCGAGTGTAACACCCCAACTACTAATAACACACTTAACAACACCTTGCAGCGGAAATCACAACTCACAACATAACTTAACTCCTTGGTGTTACACGCCGTTAGCCACCCACGTGGCTAACAAGGCTAACATACATACATTGTACCGGTCTGATGGACTAAACTCCCGAGCAACTACACATAATCCCGTTCCATGTCCAACGATCATTATACACTTACATTACAATGTACCGAGTGTCTTCCAATTAACGCCGATACAAATCCGGTCTTACTACACCTACAATACATCCACAATTCTCATGACTACCACGTACAAATAACTACCCCGTCCTACTCTCGAACGGCTTCCAGCTTCTTGTACCTGAAATAGAAAAGGAAGAAAAGGGTGGCCCCCAAGGGGCTCAGCACCTTTGCTGGTATGGTAATCCCGCAGCCCGCATGCTACCGGGCCACGCACAACTAATTGCCGTCTTAGCATGCGGTTGATTTTATTTAAAACATACACACATACTTCATGCTTAAAAGCACACATCCGTTAACAGAACACAAACTCAAGGTTAACACACACAACATAACAACACATTTCACTTAATAACCTACACGAACTTAATTCCATTCTTCTTAGAGAACATAAACTTTACTTGGGGAGTGCCGGGGTGATATAAGCCCGAGCACAACATACACACATTTTCTTTACTTAGGTGTGACGGCCTCATATAGGACCGATCACACCTTACACAATTTCCCTCTAGCTCCAATAATGATGAGGTAGGTAAGCCTTGGTTAAGCTTGTGGGTGGTTGTAATTCAAGGAGGAAAAACAACCGTAACATAACAAAGAGGGAGTCGAAGCGAACTTAGGCATCAACACCCTACCAACATTACACATGATTTCCCCCTAACCCGATTGGAAGTTGGGTAGGTAAGCTTTGGCTAAGCTAGTGGGAGGTCGAAATCCAATGAAGGAAACAACCCTAACATAACAGGATGGGAGTTAATTCACATATATACATCAACTCCCAAACAATACGCGCGACCGGAACGACCGGATTCCTCACCATACATAACATATACATATTAGTTAAAGGTTCCTTTATGGAACTCATCACATACATACATCACATAGTGTTACTGACTCTGTTAGACCAGAAGGGGAGTAACATCCCTTTTTAACCAACATGGATAACTGTATCCGATAGCAACAACACACAAAACAAAGTCACATACACCACACATAGTCACAACATACACAAACGCACGGATAGCCGTAGTTAGAACGTTCCCGTGGGTTGGGACGTTTATTCCGAATACCGATCTCTTATGTGAACCTAAGGTCGGTTAACTATTATTTAACACATAATTAGGGTTAAGCAGTATCGGAATTAATTACGCCATAATAATGAATTACTATAAACTCATTTCATGCTTTATCTTGCAAGGTGGCAAACACACAGAAAAACACATTGGCATACAAGCCGGTGTAATCTGGTAGGACATAGGTTGCAAGAAAACCATACCTTGGTCCCTGCTGCATACGAGTCCCGCCAAACGTCGTTCCTAGACATGATTGATAATGTCGGTTAATTACTTATTAAATTCCAGTTCACTAAACATTTTACATGATTGTGTAACATGTTTTTATACTTAACTTACACTTGGTTGTCATCATTATTCCCACTAGGGTTGACCACTTAAACCACACTTAGTTTTTAGTTTTTTTTTTATCAATTTTGGGTCAGTCCGACCCATGTCCGACCCAACCATCTGGGTCGGACCATTCCAGTAACTTCAGTTCCGAAACTTCACCCACGTCCGACCCAACCAACTGGGTCGGACCATTCCAGAAACTTTCCGTCTTTCCCAACGCGCCCGTCCGACCCATGTCCGACCCAAGTCCTCTGGGTCGGACCATTCCAGAAACAATTACGGGTGACCAACAGAGGCCGTCCGACCCAACTGTGGGTCGGACCCCTGGGTCGGACGCCACCAGAATCTGCCCAAAAGTTGTCAAATCTTTTCCAAACTTCTCCACAAGCTACCTAATGTGTTCTAACATCATTTCCTAGACAATCACATCCTCTAAACCCAAGTTCACTCCTTGTTTCACAAGCTATAAACACAAATTCTTTCTCTTGGAATTCTAAGTTCCTAACACCATTATTCTACAGATTTTGTACCCTCTTAACTCCGTTATTCATTCACCATTACAAGGCCCAAAACTCCTCTCTACTCAACATTAAACATCCCAACTGAACACCTAAATTCTCCCATACATTAAACCATCATCAAACACTCATTTTCCATTAAAATTTTACCATAACCTCCCCATAAACCTTATACATCCAAACCATCAATTTTTATCAATTTTACATTCCTAATCTAGCCACACCCAATAGGGTCCTACCAGCACATAATATCCATTCGAAATTCACCAAACAACACTATAAACAATTCCCAAATCACTTGGCTCCAAGGCCCTTCATTCATACTAACATTTCACAAAATCCAACTAATCACAATCAAACACCTTATTGCTCCAGATTTTATTTCATCTTTTATTTTTTTCCCAAACCCAATTCTAAAACAATTAATATAGGCATTAAGGTAGATTTCTTACCTTAATTTCACAAGTTTCACATTAATTCTCCTCTTGCTCCTCATCTCCTCAAAATCGGTCAAGAGGGAATGGAGTTTCAAAACTCCATCCCAACATTCAAGAAACACAAAATACATTCCATTAATTATCTAAACCCTTAGGAAATTTTAATTCAATCAAAGGGCTTAAAACATAAGGTTGGGGTTCACCTTTTGAGCCTTTTAAGAGGGATTTTCACCCTTGAATCAAGAGGGCATTTACTCCACCATTAGAGGGTTGTAACAAGGCTCCAAAACAAGATAAAAACAAGGTAAGAGAGAGAGAGAAAAATCGGCTACCATAGGAGGAAGAACAAAAACGAATTTTTCAATGAGATTTTTACCTTGTTTGAAAGCGGAGGCTCCAAGCTACACATTGGTGTTATTTTCTCTTCAAATGGAGAAAACCCATGGAAATGAAACTCATCCTTTTCGAATTTTGAAAAGAGGGAATGATAGAGCTTGATGAGGGGATCACAAATATGTAATTATTTTTGTGATTTAAGCTTGGAGCTAGCTTGGACAAGGAGGAGAAGTGGAGGAGGCCATGGGGCTCCATTGTCGTTCTGCACAGCGAGAGGGAGGAGAAAAAAAACGATGGGAGGAAGAAAGAAAGGAAAGAGAGAAGGGAAAAAAATAAAGGAGGAGAGAGAGTGTGGGTGGGGGTATAAGTTACTTTTTGTTTTATTGCTTTTTGACTTATTTAACTAGCTAACTAGTCAAGAGTGTGAGAGAGCTAATTAACATATTAAAACCGGCCCCCTTACAGTAACACATGCTGGAGCGTTTTTCATTTTTTTACAGAAACGCTCGTTTATTTACCCGGTTTTATCACTATTCACTAACCGGGTCTGTTTTCCGGAATTTCCTCGTTTAATTAATTTTAATGGTTGTTATACTCCCATTAATGTTTATTTATAGTTATAGGATCAACTATAATTTTTACGGGGTCTTTTGACCATTTAAAGTCACGGTTTCGGGTTTTCTTGAAAAACGCGCTTTAAGGTTCCGTTAGCGTTTTAACGCATTCTTTGGATCCGTTTTCTTCCAGAATTTTTCCCACATGTTCTTAGTGTGTAATTAGGGTATAAAAATATATTTATAACCCTGGTGAAGGTTATATACCTCCTAAAATAATTAAATACGCATTTTCACGTTTTATGACTTTTACACATTTTCTTTCTCTTTTTGGTTTTTATTTCTTCACCAACGATCTTAAGGACTTAATTAGCCTTATAAAATCATAATTACATAATTAATTAACATATTAAGGTTTGGGGTATTTCAATCTACCCCCTTAAAAGAACTTCGTCCTCGAAGTTCACACTTCCCTAGCATCACTTGAATTAGAACACAGGGATTACTTGCATAACAAAACTTCCATACTCCAACATACTCTATATCACAACCTCGGACTTAACGGTCCAGGTACATATACACATCCATACATAACATAACATACTTACATGTTAACCTCGGACTCAATGGTCCGGGTACCTTAACAACATTGTACTTACATAACAACCCTTAGACTCTTAGGTCTGGGTAACATAACAACATTTAGACACTTAGGTCTTGATCACATAACAACCTTTAGACACATGGTCCAGGTAACATAACACTTTCGGAATTCAACCACCTTAGGACTCAAGGTCAAAATAATAATTATTACACATACCACACAACATGTCATAGCATGTATATCAACCAGAAATTCCTTTTCCATCTCTCCATGGGTTCGAGACCCATGTTGAGTACATATACACTGTGATCCCGCAGAACCCGGTCGCGACGGACACTCTGGTCCCCGTTCCTTTGGGAGATCAAAACAATTGCATACACCTTTAAAATATACTTCTCATGTCACCGGTCCGAAGACAAAGGCTCGTACGTCCTCAGCTCGTGAGCAAGTAATACGAAAATACCCTCTATGAGGTTAAGTATAATGAAATCCCTTATTTGGAAAGTACCAACTGAAGATCCTTTTTACAAGGTCAAGTAAAAGTAGTCCTTCCTTTGAAAATACCACTTAAGAATCTTAAAAATATTTATTGAAGTCTTGAAAATACCAATTGAAAACTTGAAACCCAATTTTAAAATTCTTTTGAAAACTCCATACAACTCCAAGTCCAATTATTGTTAACTGTGTCTTCTTCTTGATGTGGTTATTTGTGACCACTTATAGGGAGTTTCAAGAATCATCCAACCCTAATGTGATCAGCATCAGTGTTGAACTATCTTTCCACCCCAATTTGTGTTCGGCTTCCCTTGATCTCATGATAATCAAGTTTCACCTCCCACTTGATTTTCAAACAACAACTAATTCAAGCATATACCATTTTCTATCTTTTAATCCATCTAGTCATAATCATTACATCTCCAAGGGATAGAACTCCGTCTATCAATCATCTTCCAGATTCATTTTAAATCAAGTTACCTAGGGAATTTAATTCTTACTAGGTTCTATATTGGTTTCATACCTCTTCATAAATCACAATACGTATATATATATACTTTTATATCTATATATATTTTTATCAAAATATAATACACAATATTACATTTGGTATCATATGAACATATACTGTCGGGGTTTTAGTTCCCTGGGAGTTTTCTACTCCCTTATACTTATACTTTCACACACATCTATTAACAAAATAGCACACTTGTTACCATGGTATTCGCATCTTCTGTGCGCAATTACCACAATTAAACCATGAATGAATGCGTATGTTTATGTAAGACACGCACCAATCATCAAAACAAATCATTTTGTGCTATGCACACCATTGTTCACGTACACTTGTACGGTAAAACACACTAAACGGTTTCGCACTCTACCCCTCTTAAAAGGGATTACGCCCACGTAATCAATCACTTAACCACTGGTTTATAACGTCCTACCGTCGTGAAGTGTAGTATCTCCACGCGGTTTATTATATAATATGTTCTGGTTTGAGGATCTTAGCCATATTGGCGGTTTAGTCCTTAACCAAGAATTCTCCTTAGAGTTTATTTAATTCATAACTAGTTTCGTTTCTGGCCTGTGAAACTTCTAGGCGTTAATAATTGCCATTCACTCAAGTTCACAACGCACATCCAACTCTTGAATCGCTGGCTCTCTAGTTTCTTCTGCGCGACTCTTGATAACTTCGAGCTTAGTTTGCCCCCTTCATTATTCTTACTGTATTGTATATCTTCGATTATCACCTTCATCTTGGTAATAACGATTTCTCAACCGACGCGTGGTATTTCTTACCAAGAGCGAGTTCGGTGAGTTACAACTTCCTATTTACTTCCATGATAATTTACTGTATTCCACACTGATTTACTCAATTTCTTCCGACTTACTGTCGGTTACGTTTGAGCTACTACCTATTGTGTAGTACTCTGACGTTTATTTCCCACACTTGAGGTATATTCTGTACCGATATTTAACATTCGTGGTATTGTAGTCACTTATGCCAATCAGGTACCCTTTGATTGGTACGACCGTGCTTCTCTTATGCATCGGTTTTATCACACCATAATTCTTGTTCCTCCATCACAATTGACATTACCCAAACTTCCTATCTATCCCACTCGATCATTACCGCACAAGTGCAATACCAAAACACTCAGTCATACAGAGTGTAGAGGCGTAAACTCTTGACAGTAAATCTCTTATGCGATTGCAATAGGAATTCACACTGTGTTCCTTATCACATAGTACCGACCATTGCCTTATTGCCCAGTCGGTTTGTTATCACTTACCTTGTATGCCCATTGAGTTTCACTCATAACTAGTCTTGTTTGCCACATTATTATTTAACAATACTTATGCAACGGTCGCTTACTGTGTAACACCTCATCCAACACTAACACACTTACAATAAACTGCAGCGGAAAAACAACCTCATCACATTACTTAACTCGTTGGTGTTACACGCCGTTAGCCACCCACGTGGCTAACAAGGCTAATACATACACATTGTACCGGTCTGATGGGTTAAATTCCCGAGCGACTACACATTACTATCCATTTCCATTAACACAACAACAACATACACCTTCCAACTATACCGAGTATTTATAACTAATGCCGATAACAATTTCGGTCTTACTACACCTACTATATATATACAACATATACGATTACCCATGTACAACGACTACCCCGTCCTACTCTCGAACGGTTTCCAGCTCCTTGTACCTGAAATAGGAAAAGAAGAGAAAGGGTGGCCCCCAAGGGGCTCAGCACCTTTGCTGGTATGGTAATCCCGCAGCCCACATGCTACCGGGCCACCACAACTAATTGTCGTCTTAGCATGCGGTTGATTATTTTTAAATCATGCATGCAACTGTAAACACACAACACATAATCATTTCGCCTCAACGGGCTCAACAAACGGATATATCCTTACTTAATAAGTCACTCATGGTATTCATTATCCCTAGAGTGTTCCTCCTCTAATGGAGCTACTTCCTTAATAGACGACACTTACCCTTAAATCGGGTTATCCTTAAACGCCTCTTTTCTCAAACTGGGATTCATATCCATGATCCACATACTCCACATTATACAACATATAACATACACTACATAACAACACTTTGCATGTTTCCACGTGCACAACATAACACCGCAATAGATATTGCATCACAACAAAATACATAACATAACGGGAATGGTTCTCTTAGGAACCAACCCAAACATAGTTAATTCACTGGTGAGCCTAGAGAATGGTGTCACTCTCATGGTAAGCACGTTATACAATAACAACAACACTCATTACCGTCCTAATAGTCGGACGAGTAACTTAAGTTAAGATGGTTCGGGTTTGGAGGCCCGAACACATCACACAAACACATGTTCCCCCTAAACCGATCATAAGTCAGAATAGCTAAGCTTTGGAGTGAGCTATGGGAGATCATAACCCGTGAGGGAAACAACCATAACAAAGAGAAGGATAAGGCTAAGAAGGATACCCTCTCCCAAACAACGCGCGACCGGCCAAACCGGATTCCTCACTACTGTTAGTACATACTTACTTTTAGATATTAGTTAGAACCCCACTATGGAGTCTGTCATAACTACACTCGTATAGTATTAGAACTGGGTTAAACATACAAGGGAGATCCCTACATTCACATACACAACATCACATAATCAACTCATGCATAGCCGTGGTTAGAACGCCTCATGGTTCGGGTCGTTTAATCCGAATACCGAACCCTCATGTGATCCTAGACTCAGTTAACTAAGGTTAACACTGCCGAGGTTAAATGGTATCGGAGTTGAACACGCCACATATATGAATTACTGTAAACTCATTACATGTTTTATCTTACAACGTGGCAAACATACAGAAAACACATTGGCATACAAGCCGGTGTAATCCGGTAGGACACAGGTTGCAAGAAAACCATACCTGTCACCGGAGTCCACTTTACCACGTCCACTTATGTTCCTCGAGCAATTCTCGAACAACTGACAACATTACATGTACTTTTATTAACATTGGGGTAACATGTTTGTTTAAAGTTCAATGCTTATAACTTTTCCCCGTTAACTTGGTTAAATAACTTTACATTTTTAACATGTTTCACTCTTTCATTTTACTTCAACTTTTCACCCACCAAATTGTGACTATAACTCACCTAACATGTCCTACACAACCTTATAACATCATTATCCATCAATCCCCATCATTAGACATCTTTTAATAACCTAAAACAATGTTTTTATAGTGGTCCGGGACTTGGTCCTCTTCTTAAGTCCCGGACCATATGCTAACTCAAGTCTTGGCCTTTTAAAATGGGGTGGTCCGGGACCTTATACAAGGCCTAAGTCCCGGACCACATCCTTATGTGACTCTCGGCCTATTTTACACCCCTGGTCCGGGACTTGAACCATGACCTAGGTCCCGGACCCAAGCTACAGACTTGGAAAAATTGCATTCTTCAAACCTTGTTGCATTATTTCTCCACCTCCATTAATTACCCAAACTTCATACATGAACTTAGGCATATTCTAATACCAAAATATCACTTTGATTCTCCTTACAACATTGTCTTTTTTTTTTGCATAATTTTGGGCCGTCCGACCCACCGTCCGACCCACAGCTGGATCGGACCGTTCCAGAAACTTTTCCCGTCTGCTAAATACTCATGTCCGACCCATGTCCGACCCAACCATCTGGGTCGGACCATTCCAGAGACTTAGAGCACACATGTCCGACCCATGTCCGACCCAAGACCTCTGGGTCGGACCATTCCAGAAACATCAACGGGTGACTTAACAGAGGCTGTCCGACCCACCCTGGGTCGGACCATTGGGTCGGACAACATCAGAAGTTGTCCAAAACTTGTCAAACTTTCTCCAAACTTTTCCTCAAGCCTCCTAATGTGTTCTAACATCATTTGGCACATTAAACACACCTTTAGCCATATGCTTAACTCTTTAAATCACTCACCAAAACCATTTTATCATTCACAAATTTCTTACAAAATTCCTAGCACTTGGAATGTTTTCTCCTTAAGATTCCTAAGTGGTATTTCACCAATAATGACCACTATACCAAGGTGTTTCCTCTACACCTTAACATCATCATTCCTAAACCTTGAACAAACTTCTCCAAGACTTAAATACATTCTCAAAACACACATTGAATTCCTAAAACTTCCAAGATAACCCCTAAATCCTTGCATCACTCTAAATCACTTTAATACATGTTCTCTTCCCAAGTAAAGCATTTGTTCACCTTTCACACTTCCTAGTTCACCAAAACCATTTAAAACACTTAGAACTTCTTACACATTTTCCCAAATTTGGCCATAGCTTCTCTAGTATATACTCACTTCCAAACACTTAGGTTTTTACCTTATTTCATTCAAGAACACCTAAAATCCATCAAACACATTTTTATACACAAACTTCACACATTTAGCACTACATCACAATATAGTGCATAACTTAAATTGCTTGGCACTTAGGCCCTTAAATAACATGGCTCTAAGGCCCTTAAATTGCATAAACCATAAACACTGAATTTCCCACATAAATAATGCCTTTGACCTGCAAATACACCCAACAATACATATGCCCTTAATAAACTCCTTGAGAGCATCTCACTAGGTCATTCACCTTTGGCTCCTTAGATCATTTTTAACAAGCATTATAAGCTCATTTCTCCTAAGGCATTATACCACATTAGGTTAGTATGTTTACCTCCTTTCCCACACAAACTTCTTTCTTGTTTCCTTATAAAACCGGTAAGGTATTTGATTCCTTGTCAACTACTAAACAATATACAAGAAATGAAATGAGTATACAAGCTTCAAGCTTAAACTCATTGTAAACCCTAGGTTTACATTGTTTCAAAAACATTAATGTAGTTGTTTTACCTTGATCTTTGAAGAGAGTTTGAATATCTATGAAGAGAGGACTCCACCTAGTCCATAAGAGATTGGAATGAAGCTAGAACAAAGTCACACAAAGAGCTCCATCAATGAGTATTTTCGGTCAATAACAAAACATGGAGGAAACTTGATTTTTCTTTGAGATTCCTTACCTAGAAGCAAAGGAGATCAATAATATGTGGAAAGACAAGCTCAAGCTCCTTCAATGGTGGAATTCCATGGCACCGAAATGGGGCTCTTGAAGTTTTGAGAAGATAGAAATGAAGAGCTTGATGAGAGGAAGAGATTGGTGGTGTTTGTTTTTGATTTGGATAAGTGAGCTAGATTTTACAATAGATTAAAGATGGACTTCCATGGTGGTGGTGCTGTATTACCGTGAGAGAACAGCAAGAAGGGAGGAAGGAGAAGGTTGGAACCGTGTGAAATGAGAAAGGAAGGGAGAATGAAGATAGACTTGCTTTTTAGAAGATATTTGTAACTTATAAAGCAAATGGTACCTTAACTAGTCATTCTTTACTTATTTGATATGTTAACAAGAGTGGTGAGTCACCACACTTAAAAACCGCCCCCCTTTAGTTAGAAGGGTATAATAGTCTTTGTTGACCAATTTAATTACTTATAACAATATATGTTACAAACTAGCTTATAAAAATCACTATTCACAAAACAAGGCACATAGAAGTGAAATTTTTGATTTCCCATTGATATAGACTTCCAAATGTGATACTATATAGTACACATGTTAATTAAAGAGTAATGATGGACATTTAGCCATTCAAAACTCATTTACAAGACATTTTTTCAAAAACGTGCTTTAAGACTCCTTGAAGCACATTTTGTGTTTTAACTTGTTTTCAAGCTTGGTTTTCTTTGGTAATTGATTTAATATGTTCATTAACATATTTATAAGGTATAGGTATGACCATTAGGTCTTTTACAAATTTATCCCAAGCTTAGAGCACATTTTGCTCTTATTGACTTTAAGGTATTTTCTTGTGTTTTATTTGGTTTTATTATCTACCAAGGTTTCCTGAGGACTTGATTAGCCTTATAAAGTCATAATTAAATATTATTAAGTCTTGGTAGGCTCTTTGGGTCCTAACCAAGTTCACTCATAGCTTAGAGCATGTTTTTGCTCAAACTGTATCTTAGCGTTTTATTGCATTTACTATGGTTTAAATTGTTCACTGATGTTTCTAAGGCACTTTTTAGCCTTTATATAACATAGTTTGATATTTAAACCACATATCAAGGTTTGAGGTATTTCATACTGCGCACCGTGCTCTTACTCATTGTATAACATTAACTTACACTGCATCCGCTATTACACTGTGTTTTGCCACTTATTCGGCTGACTGCTGAATACTCTACTCTTCGAGCCTCTATGCTCCTTGAGCGTTGTTCATTACACATCTAGCATCCCACACCTATGGTGGTTGCCATTAGGCTTATCACTCTTTCCGTCTGCACAACTGGTACGAATACTTCTTTTCGTAGTAACAACATGGTCAACTTTTAACACATTCTCTGAATTGAGTTCACATAACTACCGCTGTTGCGGTCTCACAATATCAAGAGGTGTCCCTGATAAGCCGCAGACTTATCATATTTTATGCATTAGATTTAGTATTATATTTATCTAAATAAAGTTAAATATATGTTATTTATGCTTATTATGCGTTTAAGTATAATATTTGTACAGATTTATGTTTTTATGTGTTTTCTATGCAAGGAATGATTTTCTAGGCAAAAGTTCAGTTGAAGCCGGACTCCATGCCGGGTTGTTTCTGCACGGCATAAGCACAGAACTGAAAGGAGGCCTTGCCGGACATGATGCCGGGTAAATCCCATCCGGCATAAGTGAAGAGTCGCCACGGTTGACCAGACGATGGCCGTTATTGACCGTTGGAGATTTAGCTAGTGCCGGGTGTGATGCCGGGTATATCCTACCCGGCATAGGCACTGTTTCGCGCGGAATTGACGGTTTCGACCGTTAACAGTTGGGCGCATTTATCACGTGTGCCGGCTATTGGTGATCCGGCACGATGCCCGGCAAGAGACATTTTGGTGCCTATAAATAGGCCGAGGAAGGCTACAATTTGGCACACTTCAACACCATATTATACGCCATTCACACTCTATTTCCGCCACACTCCATCTGTTGGTGTCCAAGGAACGTCTGCAAATCCATCCACGCAAGAGAAGAAGAAGACCTTGTCAGGGTTAAGGCTATTAACATTTCCTTCTCCCCCTTTGTATTCTCTTCTTGTGTTGTGGATGGTGATGCAGAATCCTTGTTAGGTTTTGGTTAGGGATGAACTTCCTTGTAAAACTCTTATGATCATATATGGAATTTACAAGTTTCTTAACGGAGGTTTCTAGTCTTCATGCAAGTTGAATGAGTCAGCCACTTATTCTCTTATTTATAAGTCCTATTTAAGGCTTTCAAAGCAAAGAGTAGGATAGATTAGGATCTCGGTAATCTTTAATATTGTTGTTCTGAAAAGTGGATAACAAATGCTAAGGTTTTGGATTAATCTCTAATTTCCCCATTATTCTGGTTGCATTCGCGGCATTGGCTATGCACGATGCAAGTATGGGTATTGAGTTCCTTAATGCAGTTCTGATTCTGGAAGTGGTATTTACGAAATGAACGATGCCGGATGGAATGCCGGATTGGTTTTGCCCGGCACATTCAAAGAACTTGACTATGCCAGGTAGAGAAGGTCCGGCATCGCACCCGGCATATTCATTTTGCGAGAAACAAATCCTCTTTGAGACTTGCCACCCTTGATCATTGGTCATACGAACCTTTTGCATTGATAATCTTCCCAAATCAAAGTTAGTTTATTTATTTATTTATTTAGTTTAGGATCACATTTTCAATTCCCCCTTGTTATTATAGAATTGGCTTTTGCCCGGATTAGGACTAATTTTCTATAAGTCCCTTGGGTACGATACTCTCGGTCGTAATATATTTACACTATACTCCGACCGGGTTTTATTTTGCTACCCATAGTAGAGTTGTAGGATTAGGTTATTATTTTATTCATTTTGTATATAGTTTATCCTAACAATTTCTCGTTCCAAGTCCTAAATTCGGTAAAACGCCCTATTCTTTTTCCCTATTCTTTATTCTTTTTGATTCTTTGATTCCTTGATTCTTAAATTTATTTTCGCACTTAGTTTTGCAGATTTGAATGTGCCGTGCGAAGTGCCGGGCATCTGTCACCCGGCAAACCCGGAGGAAGTCCGATGCCGGACAGGATTGGCCCGCATCATGTCCGGCATGTTCAAATTATTTTCAAAATTCATACACTGTTGAGTTTTACAATTTAAATGCATTATTGTCTACCCCTTCCGTTATTTCTCTATTTTATTAGTTCCTATACTTTAATTCTTTATTTTGAATTTCGAGTTTGCATTTGCCGGGTATTGTGCCGGGTGTTCTTCACCCGGCATTTCGGAGGAAGTCCTATGCCGGACGGTTTGATCCGGCATGTCACCCGGCATGCTCAATTTCTCTCAATATTTTTGTCGCTAATTGTAGGGACAATTAGGAGTAATCTCCTACAATCCCTTATTTACTCTTACATTTATTTTTATTTTTTATTATCCTTTACCTTTCAATGTCTTTTAACTAAGTTATGTTCGATTTTGTCCCGCCGGGCAACTTGCCGGTTTGTATACACCCGCAATCTTGGAGGAAGTCCAATGCCGGGCTTCGAACACCCGGCACTACGTCCGGCATACGCAACTTTGTTTCTTCTTTTGATTTTTTGAATTTAATTATGTTAATATCTTTTTATTTTATTATTACAAACATCTCGTTTTATCCATCTTTTCTTTCTTTTTGATTTATTTTATTTTCTCTTCGAGTTTAAATAAGCCGGGCAAGAAGCCGGGTAAAACCAATCCGGCATTAATGGGAGAAGTCCATTGCCGGATACGAGTTGCCCGGCATTATGTCCGGCATATTCAAAAAAAAATATATAATCATTTTTTTTTTTGTCTCTCTTGAATTGGTAACCTTCCTGTCTTATTATTATTTTTCGTACTATAATTTGTTTAATTTATAATTTTGTGCACTCCTCTAAAGTAAATTAGGTGAATGCAGTTCAAGCACACTCCCTACACAAATACTCAAATACAACAGGCGTTTGGCAAGAGCTCTCTTCCTCAGCAGGTGAATGTGGTTAGTGCACAACCACACACCTAGAGCACTGAATTCCAAGATTTTTCAACACCTGAGGAAGTGGAAATTACATGAGATCTGACCGTTCGCACGGAGCATAAGTCGCTGCAGCAACTTTTGCTCAACCATGACCACTTGGTCGACTCCCGTCTCTAACGCTAAATTTATCAATGGGAGTATGCGAGATCGTTCATAACCTCTATCGATATCTCTGATCACTCTGCCAAGTAGCCAAAGGCTAAGTGTAGGGCAGCCCTACGCATCTGGTCTTCTTTCATCACAGGGGAGTCACTTCTTTCTTTATTTCTTTATTTTTCTTCGAACACTGGGGACAGTGTTCCTGCCAAGTATAGGGGCAGGGACCCCCTTAAAAAAATAAGTTTTTATTAATATGCATAAGTTGTGAGTTTTATCGATGTTTTACTAAACTTTTTGCATGTTTTTGATTAGATGAGATTAGGAATGACTAAAAGCTTGTTCTCCTCAAGAGGTAAGCTCTCTAATGACTTATAGATTCCTGTTTTTAACTCTTTGATTCTTTTTGTTTAAACATGAGTACATGATCTTTCTCCTAATTCTTTCCTTTATGTACTTATGGGTGTTATTCTTTTCTTTCCAAATTGTGAAAAATCTTTTGGGTGAAAATCTTAAAAAGGGTTTTTGTGAAAAAAAGAAGAAGAAGAAAAAAAGAAAGAAAAATCTTCTTCCAAGGAAAAGCAATATATTCCTAGAGGTTGTATAAAAATGCCTCAGAAAAAGCAACAAACGAGAGTTTTTCCTTTTATTTTTCTCCTAAATTCCCCGTTCTTCAATGCAAAAAAAAAATCATGGTTGATTCAGAAACCCTTGCAAAATAGGGCTGAATAATAAAACCAATGATGAGAGTCTTGGCCACATTCAGAAACTCTTGAAAAATAGAGCTGAATGATGGAAACCGGAAAAAGGAGAGTTTACAAAAATCCCTAAACGCAAAATAGCCCAAAGGTTTTTGATCGGTTTTTGAAAATTCCTTATACCCATTAGTATGTTTGATGGATAAGGTAGATTAAGTGATACTTGTGAAATAGAGTCAGGAAGTTGAGAATATTTATCTTATTGTCATTCTAGAGTTTATCTGTTTTGTGCATAAGTAATTAGTCCTTTCTAATCTTGTTTTGCTCGAGGACTAGCAAAAGGTAAGTGTAGGGCCTTGATAAGCCGCAGCCTTATCATATTTGTGCATTAGATTTAGTATATATTTTATCTAAATAAAGTTAAATATATGTTATTTATGCTTATTATGCGTTTAAGTATAATATTTGTACAGATTTATGTTTTATGTGTTTTCTATGCAAGGAATGATTTTCTAGGCAAAAGTTTAGTTGAAGCCGGACTCCATGCCGAGTTGTTTCTGCACGGCATAAGCACAGAACTGAAAAGAGGCCTTGCCGGACATGATGCCGGGTAAATCCCATCCGGCATAAGTGAAGAGTCGCCACGGTTGACCAGACGATGGCCGTTATTGACCGTTGGAGATTTAGCTAGTGCCGGGTGTGATGCCGGGTATATCCTACCCGGCATAGGCACTGTTTCGCGCGGAATTGACGGTTTTCGACCGTTAACAGTTGGGCGCATTTATCACGTGTGCCGGCTATTGGTGATCCGGCACGACGCCCGGCAAGAGACATTTTGGTGCCTATAAATAGGCCGAGGAAGGCTACAATTTGGCACACTTCAACACCATATATACGCCATTCACACTCTATTTCCGCCACACTCCATCTGTTGGTGTCCAAGGAACGTCTGCAAATCCATCCACGCAAGAGAAGAAGAAGACCTTGTCAGGGTTAAGGCTATTAACATTTCCTTCTCCCCCTTTGTATTCTCTTCTTGTAGTTGTGTGGATGGTGATGCAGAATCCTTGTTAGGTTTTTGGTTAGGGATGAACTTCCTTGTAAAACTCTTATGATCATATATGGAATTTACAAGTTTCTTAACGGAGGTTTCTAGTCTTCATGCAAGTTGAATGAGTCATCCACTTATTCTCTTATTTATAAGTCCTATTTAAGGCTTTCAAAGCAAGAGTAAGATAGATTAGGATCTCGGTAATCTTTAATATTGTTGTTCTGAAAAGTGGATAACAATGCTAAGGTTTTGGATTAATCTCTAATTTCCCCATTATTCTGGTTGCATTCGCGGCATTGGCTATGCACGATGCAAGTATGGGTATTGAGTTCCTTAATGCAGATCTGATTCTGGAAGTGGTATTTACGAAATGAACGATGCCGGATGGAATGCCGGATTGGTTTTGCCCGGCACATTCAAAGAACTTGACTATGCCGGGTAGAGAAGGTCCGGCATCGCACCCGGCATATTCATTTTGCGAGAAACAAATCCTCTTTGAGACTTGCCACCCTTGATCATTAGTCATACGAACCTTTTGCATTGATAATCTTCCCAAATCAAAGTTAGTTTATTTATTTATTTATTTAGTTTAGGATCACATTTTCAATTCCCCCTTGTTATTATAGAATAGCTTTTTGCCCGGATTAGGACTAATTTTCTATAAGTCCCTTGGGTACGATACTCTCGGTCGTAATATATTTACACTATACTCCGACCGGGTTTTATTTTGCTACCCATAGTAGAGTTGTAGGATTAGGTTATTATTTTATTCATTTTGTATATAGTTTATCCTAACAATTTCTCGTTTAGCAGTCCCCACACTTTAAGTAGTGGTTCGTTATCCGCTTACTTACTTATATAACGTAAACTTCTGTGATCAATAACATTTTCTTAACACATTCGATTTGTGGCTTTTTAAGCCTTATTGCCTCGAGCTCTGCCCGTTGTAGGCTGTCCACACACATTACATGTTTAGATTGGTATTGGGCTCCATGACAAGGTCGTAGTATCACGGTTCCTTTCATGGGATGCCCCTTCAAGGATGTCAAACTTCCCTCTGACGACTTGTGTTTAAACTTGGTGTTAATTTCTGCCTTTGCGTTTCTGTCACGTATCTTGTTCAACCATTGTTGACCCAAACACCCTTTTAGGATAACTCCTGGGTGTTATTAGGTTATGCCTTTTCATCTGGCTTGCACTTATTGGTATGTTTAATTTCTACTTCGCCCCACGTTCTTTGCTGGGTTGAATATTATCCTTAGTGAGATTGATATCTCCAGTGATCATCTCGGGAGTCTCATCCCGATCATTGCACATTAACATATCCATAGTAGGCATCTGCCTCACCATATATAGGCTGGGTACTTACTCCAGCTATTGTGTTCATCCATCCAGATCCTTGAGACATATGCGATGTCTTTACTTACTAGTCAGTGCACTTCGCCTTCTAGATTCTTAAACATTTCCTCGCAATAACTCACTAATCCCTTAGTCCTCTTAACTTAACTGGGTTCCTTTACTTCAGCCCTTCGATGGTAGTTTATTACTTTTGCCTGACTTTTACTTCGGACCGTAGTATGGAGTCGACTACTTCCCGTGTTTCTAGACTCCACTCGTATACGTACATGGGGTATCCTACTGATACATTGCTACTTACCCGACCAACCCATAAGGAGGTCTGTCAGGCCCACAAGCTCCTATCGGAGTGCGGTCGTCCCTCATTTCTGTTGGTACACTCGTAGTGTCCGTCACACGCCTAGGTGAAGTATTCTGTTGTCAACTCCTCTTATATTATCCTGTGATAATATGCATTCCATGCTTCCCGAACTTAATCAAGGGGAATGTATCCACTGTTGTATTATTATGAACTCAATCCATTCCCCGAGTTGTTACCCTTGGTTTACCGGTTTCCATCCGGTTATCTTAAAGTAACTGGGTAAAACTTACCTACCATGTGGCACTGAGGCCCATGTAGGTCTTCTGGTTTGGTTTAAAGAAAAAGTCTAATTGAACTAAAATGGGTTTGAAAGAAAATCTGGTTTTGAATGAGGTTTTGAAAATGGATTTAAGTTGAAAGAAAAATTCTCCTGGTTTTACAACGTTTCCTTGCCTTAACCGAGTCTAGCTTCCTGCTGACTGGTGTATTTCCAAGTACTGAGGTCAGGCTATTAAGCCCTTCCACGGTTATGATAACCCACTTAACTTCATGGTACTTTACTAAGTACCGGTAGTTGTTTAAAATTTTCCGTACAGCCTTGTCATAGCAGCACTTGCCATGGCAAGTGTGCCATGCTAGCTGGTTATCGGTTCAATACACATTGGTTGCGGTATTGTTTTCATCCGCACTAATATCAGTGGCCTTGCTGGCCCTTACTTATCTTGCAGCCTTAACAATAAATTTTCTGGGTACCTCTCACTGTCTTCACATGATAACCATTGACTAGGGTGTTTCCCTATTCTGGGAGACCCTTTTTTCTTAGTATTGTATCCTCCTCGTACTACGTTGTAGTTCCTTATCGGTGGTATACGTTGCTATATTAGTTAACATTCATGATCCGTAGACACTCGTCTCGGGTTTCATTACTCCACTTCTCCACTGTTGCACGATGGGTGCGTTTTCAAGCTGGTTGTTCTGACTGCTCCGCATGTCGACCCAGGTTGCCGGAAATTCTATTCCTTTAGCATAAATTCTTCACTTTTCGCTATTAAATGCGGCAAACTTGTTCAGATGGAACCGTTTCGGGATTCACCCTTTCGGATCTACCGTAAACAGGTTCTCCATACTTACAGAGGTAATTCAACTGCCAGTCGGGTTTTCTAGTAAGAATGACTCCCATCTCTCTGGCGTTCTTCCCAAGTTTAAATAGGGTTTGTGGAGGGCGGGATGGATATCGTAGGTTATCCATACACACTGGATTTCCTAACTAGTCGTACTTCTCACGCTATCACTCACCCCCTTAACCCAAAGTACTAACTCTTAACTCGGTTACTCCCTCACTCGGTAATGTCCAGTCATTGGTAACACCCCAACCGTTAATCTCGTCATTACCTCTTAAACTGCTACCAATTACTCTTACTCACGCAGCGGAACTCTAATTACAACGAGGGTGAAACAACGCCGTTAGCCACCCATGTGGCTAACCAGGCCTTTCTTACATACCGTAACGGTCTGATGAACTGGAACAACCGAGTACTTCATACAAATACAATACTCAATTCATATCCCTACTATACCGAGTCTACAATATACGGATGCCGATAACATACACGGACTTACCCTCATTCAAACGCATAAGTAATTACAATCTAACTACCCATGCTCACAGCCGTCCCCGTCCTACTCTCTCGAACGGTGGTCAGCTTCAAGTACCTGCACACTAAAACGTTCCCCCTAGGGGGTCAGCTTACGCTGCGCATGAAATTCGCATATACCGCGTGCTAACCGCGGTACGCCGACTACTTTAGGTCGGATATACATGGAGTTCATTTTAATCAAACAACATGCATCATGGCAATACAATAATATATGTATATCACACAAGGAATCTACATCCAATCACGGAACACGATTCCTAACTAACATAACAATGTTGTTAGTGGTAACTGGTTACTCTCAGGCATTGAGGTTTATTCCTCACTATGTCCGTTTTACTCATTCAATACCTCACCCGCTCTCTCGGGTTACTTATTCGTATACACACCCATTCTCTTGGGCTATTCATTCTTATACTTACCCATTCTCTCGGGTTACTCACACATATACTCACCCCTTTCTCTCGGGTTACTCACACATATACTCACCCCTTTCTCTCGGTTTTTTATACCATTATCTCACCCACACTCTTGGGTTATTCATACTCAAGCTCTCGTAGATTCTCGAGACACTACAGGTCTCCTACGTCACGCTTGTTACTCTCTTACATACTTAAGCCAAAACACATGGCTCTCTAGCATAGTCTTACTTCCCCGGTTTCGACCCTACTCTGGGTCTAGCATGGTGGGAAGGTTCAACTAGCTCACGGAACTCTCTCTTAGTTCCTATCTCTTTTACTTAGGTCCGACTACTCTCGGACTACTCTCGTTCCCATACACTCCTCTCTCGGAGTTATAATATCATGTATATTAGTCTAGAAGCATCATTCTCGATGTTTCTAATGACTTTGGGAACTTTACTTAAATTCGGGTAATCTTAGGTTTTAAGGGTTACCTTTACAATACATATACTCATACTTTCGGTTATATTCTTATACCGGGTAACCCTCTTATAGGAGGTCGACCATGTCTCAAGGGAGTTACTAATCCCCTAGGTCTCTTTTACCTTCCTTATAAGTTCACATTATTGGATTAACTTCAATCCTCTCGATGGAGGTTCATTTATCTCTCCACTCATATTTATTTCGTGGATTGTTTCAGTAAGGTTTTCTAACCGTTATCGGGTATTTACTCAACCCGTACATCTCCTCACGTTCTAGGGAGTTCATATGTTCGCGTTATCGTTATACTTTAATCGATAGCTTGTGTGTGTTTGCATGTTTTCGTTATCATACGCATCGATCCGTTCTACGGATCTCTAGCCGAACGTTACTCACTATGAGTCGGTCTTTACACTATGTTAGACCACACCGGCATACAAGTATGTTAGTTCATTCAACATACAACAAGACATACATAATCAAACAAGGGATTATTTTCATGCTTTAGTCTTGATTAAGCCGGCACACAAACACACAAATCAGAGTAACTCGGTTAGCATACGGGGCATGAGAAAATCATACCTTTCACCGGGGTTTCTACATTTACCGTGTCATCTCACCACGCTCGGGTCACGCACGATTCTCTGATAATGTTTCAAATCATTATTAATACTAAGCTCATACGGTACATAATAAAATGCTACTCCCGTACTTACCCCGTTATCCCGTTATCTCGGTTTTACTCTTGTTAATTTGAGTTCTCACTTCTCAATCACTTCTAACACTTTCTTACACTTCCTAGGGCCTTTACATGTCACCGAAAAAAAACCTTAACACCTTATAACATCATTGGCATTCAAACCCCCATCATTTACAACCTTTACAACACACCTAACTGGTCTTAAACAACCTCACACCATCTTTACTAGGTAATTACCATTTTTAGGCATCATTTCCCAACTTAAAACAACATTTTTGGTCCGTATAGTGGCCTGTCCGAACTTGTGTCCGAACTTCCAAGTTCGGACGCAAGCCGTGACTTTAGACAGAAAACAGACACACGTCCGAACTTGTGTCCGGACTTCGGAAGTTCGGACGTGAGTCGAGAGAAATTCATTACAGAAGTCCATGCGTCCGAACATGTGTCCGGACTTCCCAAGTTCGGACACAGTTCGAGGATAATTCTACGGAAGAAATAGGTACGTCCGAACTTGTGTCCGGACTTCCCAAGTTCGGACACAGTTCGAGAATGAAAATTTTCCTAACAACAGAGCCTGTCCGAACTTCCATGTCCGGACGGAAGTTCGGACAAGGCAAAATCCTCACTTTCCAAGCCTTTAAACACTTAGCCAAATTTCTCCAAACTTCCAACATAATGCACACCTCTTACCAAGTTCCATGACTCACTCTTAAGGCCTTAAATCTACTTTGTTTTCTACAACTCTTCAAGCATTTAAACCACCTCTTTTGCTACAGATTTTGCACAAATCTCTCACCTTTACACAAGTATTCCCATGGTGATTTTCTAAGCCAATTAAATCTCCTCCAACACCTAGTTTCTCTAGGTCTTTCCTCTACTCAAAACATCACTTAAACCACTTAGGTTTCCACATAAATTTTGCCATAACTTGGCTACTTCTCCAACATTGCCCAAAACTCATACCACCATTTAAATCATCCTAAAACTAGCCAAACCACAAGGGTTCTATCAGCACTCAATATTTCCTCATTAATCAAGCAAAACTCATTAAACACCATAAAGCATAATTCATCATATACATAGCTCCCAAAACAAGCATTAACTCACAAAGGCTTTCTCACTTGCATTATTTCTAAGCAAGAACCTTATCACCACAACTCAAGTGGGGTTCATTCATTTAATTACCCTTCCCAAATTCTAATACATATAGAATATACATTGGGTTGGTTCCTTACCTTGCATTCTCTTAAATTTCCTTTTGAAAGTTCTTCTCCTCTTCTCCTTTTCTCTTCTCCAAAATCGGTCAAAGACCATGGAATTACCCATCTCCATGTCAATGTTCAAAGCAAGAAATGAGTTTAAGTAAAAACACTTAACCTCATTAATTTAAAATGCTTAAAGCTCTAAAATTGGTGATTACCTTGAAACCCTAAGATGGGGTTTTGATCAAGAATCAAAGAGTAACTCCCTCCAAGCTTTTAGGGATTGAAACAATGCTCATAAGAGAAAATAAACAAGGCTCCATTAGAGACCAAAATCGGTCAAGGTACAAGATGAAGAAACAAGACTTTTTCATGGATATCTTTACCTTGCTAGAAAGGGGAAGCTTCAAGCTTTAAGATTATGTGCTTTTCTCCTCAAATGGCCAACACCCACGAAAATGAAACTCACCATTTTCGAGTTTTGAAAGAGAGGATCGTAGAGGGTGATGAGAGGATCGCAAATATGTACTTATTTTTGAATTCGGAGCAAGGATGAAGCTTGGGCATGGAGGAGAAGGTGGAGAAGCTTGCTTGGCTCCAATGGCGTACAGCACACAGGGAGAGGGAGAAATCGTGAAGAAGGGGAAAGAGAGAAGGAAGAAAAGAGAATGGGAGGAAAGAGAGAGAGAGGAAATTTTTTATGCTTTTTGCTTTTACTTTTCTCTCTCCTCCTTTACTTTCTTTCTTACTTATTTACTAGCTTAGAGTGTGTGTGAGTGGTGACTCACCAATAAAACCGGCCCCACAATATTAGAGAGCTGGAGCGTTTTTCGGTTTCTGACAGAAAACGCTCGTTATTTTACCCGGTTTGGCACTATTCACTAACCGGGCCCGTTTTTCGGATTTTTCTCGTTTCTTTATTTTTAATGGCTATTAAGCTTCCATTAATACTTAATTATAGTTATATAATCAACTATAATTTTTACGGGTCCATTTGACCACTTAAAGTCACGTTTTCGGGTTTTTTCTCGAAAACGTGCTTTAAACTCCGTTAGCGTTTTAATCCATTATTTGGATCCGTTTTCTTCGGGAATCATTCCCGTATACTAATTAGGCCTAACTAAGCCTTAGGAATCCATCTCGGACCCTCTCGAGATCATATATCTCTTACACTCATTTAACGCGCATTTTAGCGTTTTTCGCTTTTCAAGCGTTTTCTCTTTTCTTTTGTTTTATTCTTTTTACCAATACTCTTTAGGCACCATTAGGCCCTTAATAATTTTATTAGAGTAATTAATCACCATTTTTAGATCCGGGGTATTAAAATCTACCCCCCTTAGGAACTTTGTCCTCAAAGTTGGTGAATCTAGATGGTTACTCTCATGGCGTACTATGCCAAGGTTATAATACATGTATAACCTTACAGACTCCACAAGTCTGTCTCATTTCATACTACACATACCACACACATATCACAGCATGTATAGCAATCAAAAATACTCTTTTTACTCTCTCCATGGAATCGGTCCGAAGACAAGAAGGCACTACAGTCCTCGAATCCATATTGAGTAATATACTACTGATCCCTCAGGTACCGGTCACGTTGAACACTTACTCTTTCTGGTTCACGGCCGTTTCATGACAAATGGGCACTTACTCTCTCTGGCCCACGGTCCCTTCGGTTCTGATCAAAACATTACACATATACATATCCTCAGGCACTCTGGTTGACTCACTCAACACAGGAACATCTCAGGGTATTCTCCCCGTCCCGCTGCCTTTGGAAAAATCACACACTGTCACCGCCCCAACCGGTCACTTAGGACCGCCGCACGTACGGTGAAATGGTTTCAAAACTAATACACGCCCACCGTTCTACCGGTCATCAAGACTTAAGGCCACAGCCATCGGCGGGTGATAGCGGTTTCAAAACCAGTTTTCATTTCCATCTTCATACTTGAAGAAAATTCTTTTTCCAAAATCTGTTTGAAAATTCTTTTTTAAAACATCACACAACTCCAAATCCGGTTCATGGTAGTTGTATCTTTTCTTAGCGTGATTACTTGTGACCACTTATAGGGAGCTTCAAGAATCATCCAACCCTGATGTGATCAGCATCAGTGTTGAACTATCCCTCCACCCCAATTTGTGTTCGGTTTCCCTTGATCGCTAGCAGATCAAGTTCCACCTCCCACGTCAGTTTCAAACAATCAGATAGTCAAACATTTTCGTTTTCTATCTTTTACTCTTTCTAGTCATATTCATAAAACAATCTGTTTCAATTATCCCTAGTTCTTAGAACTTAGTCATCCATTATTCTCTATTTCCTTTGCTTACTTACCTAGGCATTCCATACTTGTGGCCTCATTAGTCGAATTATTACTCAACTTAAAGCATACAACATACAACTCCAAAGGATGGAACTCACTCCATCAATCATTCTCAAATAAAATCACCTAGGGAACTCACTCCCTCTTAGGTTACACATCGGTTTCATGCCGATTCATACTCATCATAACTCATGTCTAATCTCACTAGACATATACTATAGGGATTCTCATTCCCTAGGAGTCTCTCTACTCCTCTTTTCATAAATATTACATACTCGTTACTTGCATCACTCATGCACAATAATCATTATTACACAATGAATGGGCACATATGTTTATGTAACATAAGTTCCAATCATCAAAACAATTTCTTTTTGTGCTATGCACATAGTAGTTTACGCACCAATACGTAAAACATACTCTAAGCGGTTTCTCGCCCTACCCCCCTTAAAGGGGTTACGCCCGCGTAACCAACCATATGTTATCACTGAACATTGGTTCATTAATTCGAGTATTATGAAGTGTTTTAACTTCAGTACGGTTAATTAACTCATAACCGGGTTCGGTTTTAGCCTCTAAGGCTTCAAGGGGTTTATGACATAGGTATACTTAACCCTGAATCACGGTCCACAAGCTTCTGCTGCGTGACCTGATAACTAGAGCTTAATTGCTCTTTGGTATTCTCAATGTATTTCAATCGTCGCTTGGTATCTCTTACCGTATGCGAATTCGATGAATTTTAGATTGTCTCACCAGTTCTCTGGGAATCTACTTCGTATAACACTGTATACCTTTGTGATTATTCACTTATTTTTCCCGACTTGTTGTCGGTTGAGGTCAAGCTACTACTTAGCATGTAGTGCTTCCTCGTTTAATAGTGGCTCATGGATTATGTTTGTTTCTTGGTTCTGTACCAGAGTTCTTCATTCATACTACTCTGCATTTTTCCACATATCGATCCTGGGCCCTGTGGGTTACTGCCCACGTTCTTTGTGCATCTTGGCCAATGGCCGCACGGTTATCTCTCTAGATTCTCACTCAACAGGCTTCGTTGACATTTCTCAATTCCTGGCTCTCCCACTCGATCATCACCGCACAAGTGCAATACCAAAACACTCAGTCATACAGAGTGCAGAAGCGTAAACCCTTGACAGTAAATCTCTCATGGGATAGGAATGATCATGTCTCCTTTACCACATTTTCTCATCACTTCATATCATGAACTGGCTATACTCTTACAATGGTTGCTTGCTGCGTACCATGTTCTTTTCTCATTTCTATGGCATCCGCTACTACTTTAGCTTCCGCCCAGGTGTTCTCGCCATTTACACTATGGCTTGCCATTCACTTGGCTCAACAAATACGTTATTCTTAAAGTCTCTCTGCGCACTTGCGCGCTGCTTACTCTGCAGTTCATATTGCACACATACAGTGTTTACTACTCAGCCGATTACTCTTCGGTTCGAATTGCTGCAATCGAGGTTCCTCCTTACACTCTACTTTAGTTCATATACTCATTGGCAATATACACATGCTCAAGTTTTACTACACAACTAGCGGTTTCACCTTTCATACCTAGGTGGTAGCCTTTCTCTGGAGGATTCACGCAATGCCGCTCCATAGGCCTCATAATAACAAGTGGTATCCCCACTCTAAGGTAGTGGTTCATTCTCCACTGTTCCTCTTATGCCTCTATGCATAGGTTTACAACGTTTAGATCTACAAGTTGCCGTTAGTTTACCGGCTTATAAGCCACATTGTCTCGCCATGCTCTATGCGGGCTGTTTATACAGGTTTCCGCTCCTCCGTATACCATTAAATGGTTTGGAGGTATTACTGGGTTTTGATATGGTAGTTTCATCACGCTTCCAAACATGGAAGACCCTTAAAGTATTTTGATACTAATTCATGCCCTCTAGCATTTTAGGGTATCCCGTGTTACGAGGGATCCCTTCGGGTTCTACCCGAGTGTTTGCTTAAACACTTGTGTTCTCAACACGATGTTTCGTTCAACTACTGTTGACTCCGGCACCCTTCTCGGATTGCTCCTGGGTGTTACTGAGTAACGCCATTACATCTGGCTTGTACTCATGGTTATGTTCAGTTGTGACTTCGCCTTGCGGCTATGTCCTTGACCCTCCCGTTTAGGGTTGTAATGTCTCCCATTATTGGGCAGATCCTTGGTACCTTCTAACACCTTCTGGGTCAGGTCATTATTCTCTTCAGTGAGGTATAAAGTGGGAATTCTATCCCGTTTATCGTACATTAATATTCATTTAGGCATTCGCCGTATTATTTACACTGGTATTCACCCAGTTATTAGGTATTTCCTGAGACATTTCCAATGTCTGTACTTAATACTCTGTGCTTCTCGCACTTTTTAACGCCTTATCCTTAGGTCCGTGACCTTGCTGGATTCTAGACTCCCTTAACTCGGTAAGCTTCCTTGTGTTCTTCGATCATTCGAGGTGTCCAACTGTCTTGGTTTGGAATGGCTCTTTCGTCCGTAGTATGGAGTGGGCTACTTCCCGTGTACCGTACTCTACTAGTATACATACATGGAGTATCTTATTGATACGTTACCACTTACCCAACTAACTCATAACTGGTCTGTCAGGCCCGCAAGCTCCTTTGGAGTGCGGTCGTTCCATGTCTCGTTTGTGTACACTTGTAGTGTCGGTCACGCCTAAGTGAAGTATTCTGTTGCCAACTCCTCTTATATGGTCCTATAATAACTTACCGTGATTCTCTGGTTTGGTTTTAAAAATTTGGGGTTTTTGGAAAATTCATGTTTTGAAGAAAAGTTTGAGTCTTGAAAGTAACTCTTTGCGGCATTTCAATGCCGGTTGCTTCTTACCAGGTCTAGCCTCTTGCTGACCGGTATATTCTTTATACAGTGGTCAGGCCTTTAGGCCTTTCCAAGGTTTCGTTTCAGAATTCATAGGGTTTGTGGTGCTATATTGGCTTCTCTTGCCGTCTTGGTACTTACTAAGTACTGGTCGCTTGTCAAAGCTCTTCTTATTGGTCCCGCTATTACTGCACTTGCCGTGGCAAGTGCGCGGTACTGGCGGTTTTTTGGGTTAACTCATACCGGTCACGGTATTGTTCACATTGTATTTGGTAGCCTAGTCGGCTCTTCCTTGATCCCTAGTTGGATAACTGCTCCTTGGAGCTGATTCTCATTCCTCTTGACATGACTGTCATTCATTTAGGTGCTCTCCACTCTCGGAGTTCCTTAATTACTTTAATTCTAGGCTTTACCTCGTTGCTCGTTCCCACGTCTTTACTGTGGTTACCGAGGTTAACTTATTTAGGTACTACTTTTGTAGTCCTATGGGTATATCCCGTAGTTATGCTCGTAGCTGTCTAAGCTGTGCCCGTTAGGTATTGCAACCTCTTCGGGTGTGGCAGGGTGGGTGTATCTACTCCTGACTAGATTCTTAGTCGGTTAGTGTACCGATGTTGGTATTACTTAGCTATGGCGGTCCGTAGACATGTGTCTCGGTTTTTGTTACTTCTTATTAATCCGCCTTCTTGCACGGTTGGTGCTTCCTTCTTGCTGCTGCTCGGCCAGCTGGGTTCTCGCGACTGCTAAGCATGTCGCCCCAGGTTGCCACAGATTTCGGTCTCCTTGGATTAGGATTTCTCGATCTCTCGCCATTATGTGCGGTTATTGTCATTCCAGCGGGATCCGTCTCCGGGCTTTCCGGTTCTCGGGACTTACCGCATGACAGGTTCTGGTTCATATTGAGAATTTTTAACTGCCAGATTGGGTTTCCCATCTCTCTGGCGTTCTTTCCCAAGCTTTTAATGCGGGGGTTGTGGAGGGCGGTTTGGTATTAGGTATCCAGATCATACTGGAAGTTCCTATCTAGCGCATCTCTCACGCTACCACTCAACCCTTAGCCCTAAGTCTCTATTTCCTAACTCGGTATTTCCTAAGCTCGGTATTTCCAGTCATCAGAGCGATACTTCGCTCTGATACCATTTTTGTAACACCCCAACCGTTAATCTCGTCATTACCTCTTAAACTGCTACCATTACTCTTACTCACGCAGCGGAACTCTAATTAACACGAGGTGAAACAACGCCGTTAGCCACCCATGTGGCTAACCAGGCCTTTCTTACATACCGTAACGGTCTGATGAACTGGAACAACCGAGTACTTCATACAAATACAATACTCAATTCATATCCCTACTATACCGAGTCTACAATATACGGATGCCGATAACATACTCGGACTTACACCTCATTCAAACGCATAAGTAATTACAATCTAACTACCCATGCTCACAGCAGTCCCCGTCCTACTCTCTCGAACGGTGGTCAGCTTCAAGTACCTGCACACTAAAAACGTTCCCCCTAGGGGGTCAGCTTACGCTGCGCATGAAATTCGCATATACCGCGTGCTAACCGCGGTACGCCGACTACTTTAGGTCGGATATACATGGAGTTCATTTTAATCAAACAACATGCATCATGGCAATACAATATATATATATATCACACAAGGAATCTACATCCAATCACGGAACACGATTCCTAACTAACATAACAATGTTGTTAGTGGTAACTGGTTACTCTTAGGCATTGAGGTTTATTCCTCACTATGCCGGTTTACTCATTCAATACCTCACCCGCTCTCTCGGGTTACTTATTCGTATACACCCCATTCTCTTGGGCTATTCATTCTTATACTTACCCATTCTCTCGGGTTACTCACACATATACTCACCCCTTTCTCTCGGGTTATTTACATATACTCACCCTTTCTCTCGGGTTATTTATACTCATTATCTCACCCACACTCTTGGGTTTATTCTACTCAAGCTCTCGTAGATTCTCGAGACACTACAGGGTCTCCTACGTCACGCTTGTTTACTCTCTTTGTACATACTTAAGCCAAAACACATGGCTCTCTAGCATAGTCTACTTCCCCTTCCCGGTTTCGACCCTACTCTGGGTCTAGCATGGTGGGAAGGTTCAACTAGCTCACGGAACTCTCTCTTAGTTCCTATCTCTTTTACTTAGGTCCGACTACTCTCGGACTACTCTCGTCCCATACTCTCCTCTCTCGGAGTTATAATAATATCATGTATATTAGTCTAGAAGCATCATTCTCGATGTTTCTAATGACTTTGGGAACTTTACTTAAATTCGGGTAATCTTAGGTTTAAGGGTTACCTTTACAATACATATACTCATACTTTCGGTTATATTCTTATACCGGGTAACCCTCTTATAGGAGGTCGACCATGTCTCAAGGGTTACTAATCCCCTAGGTCTCCTTTACCTTCCTTATAAGTTCACATTATTGATTAACTAACTTCAATCCTCTCGATGGAGGTTCATTTATCTCTCCACTCATATTTATTTCGTGGATTGTTTCAGTAAGGTTTTCTAACCGTTATCGGGTATTTACTCAACCCGTACATCTCCTCACGTTCTAGGGAGTTCATATGTTCGCGTTATCGTTATACTTTAATCGATAGCTTGTGTGTGTTTGCATGTTTTCGTTATCATACGCATCGATCCGTTCTACGGATCTCTAGCCGAACGTTACTCACGTACTGAGTCGGTCTTTACACTATGAGACCACACCGGCATACAAGTATGTTAGTTCATTCAACATACAACAAGACATACATAATCAAACAAGGGATTATTTTCATGCTTTAGTCTTGATTAAGCCGGCACACAAACACACAATCAGAGTAACTCGGTTAGCATACGGGGCATGAGAAAATCATACCTTTCACCGGGGTTTCTACATTTACCGTGTCATCTCACCACGCTCGGGCCACGCACGATTCTCTGATAATGTTTCAAAATCATTATTAATACTAAGCTCATACGGTACATAATAAAATGCTACTCCCGTACTTACCCCGTTATCCCGTTATCTCGGTTTTACTCTTGTTAATTTGAGTTCTCACTTCTCAATCACTTCTAACACTTTCTTACACTTCCTAGGGCCTTTACATGTCACCGAAAAAAAACCTTAACACCTTATAACATCATTGGCATTCAAACCCCCATCATTTACAACCTTTACAACACACCTAACTGGTCTTAAACAACCTCACACCATCTTTACTAGGTAATTACCATTTTTAGGCATCATTTCCCAACTTAAAACAACATTTTTGGTCCGTATAGTGGCCTGTCCGAACTTGTGTCCGAACCTCCAAGTTCGGACGCAAGCCGTGACTTTAGACAGAAAACACACACACGTCCGAACTTGTGTCCGGACTTCGGAAGTTCGGACGTGAGTCGAGAGAAATTCATTACAGAAGTCCATGCGTCCGAACATGTGTCCGGACTTCCCAAGTTCGGACACAGTTCGAGGATAATTTCTACGGAAGAAATAGGTACGTCCGAACTTGTGTCCGGACTTCCCAAGTTCGGACACAGTTCGAGAATGAAAATTTTCCTAACCAACAGAGCCTGTCCGAACTTCCATGTCCGGACGGAAGTTCGGACAAGGCAAAATCCTCACTTTCCAAGCCTTAAACACTTAGCCAAATTTCTCCAAAACTTCCAACATAATGCACACCTCTTACCAAGTTCCATGACTCACTCTTAAGGCCTTAAATCTACTTTATTTTCTACAACTCTTCAAGCATTTAAACCACCTCTTTTGCTACAGATTTTGCACAAATCTCTCACCTTTACACAAGTATTCCCATGGTGATTTTCTAAGCCAATTAAATCTCCTCCAACACCTAGTTTCTCTAGGTCTTTCCTCTACTCAAAACATCACTTAAACCACTTAGGTTTCCACATAAATTTTGTCATAACTTGGCTACTTCTCCAACATTGCCCAAAACTCATACCACCATTTAAATCATCCTAAAACTAGCCAAACCACAAGGGTTCTATCAGCACTCAATATTTCCTCATTAATCAAGCAAAACTCATTAAACACCATAAAGCATAATTCATCATATACATAGCTCCCAAAACAAGCATTAACTCACAAAGGCTTTCTCACTTGCATTATTTCTAAGCAAGAACCTTATCACCACAACTCAAGTGGGGTTCATTCATTTTAATTACCCTTCCCAAATTCTAATACATATAGAATATACATTGGGTTGGTTCCTTACCTTGCATTCTCTTAAATTTCCTTTTGAAAGTTCTTCTCCTCTCTCCTTTTCTTCTTCTCCCAAATCGGTCAAAGACCATGGAATTACCCATCTCCATGTCAATGTTCAAAGCAAGAAATGAGTTTAAGTAAAAACACTTAACCTCATTAATTTAAAATGCTTAAAGCTCTAAAATTGGTGATTACCTTGAAACCCTAAGATGGGGTTTTGATCAAGAATCAAAGAGTAACTCCCTCCAAGCTTTTAGGGATTGAAACAATGCTCATAAGAGAAAATAAACAAGGCTCCATTAGAGACCAAAATCGGTCAAGGTACAAGATGAAGAAAACAAGACTTTTTCATGGATATCTTTACCTTGCTAGAAAGGGGAAGCTTCAAGCTTTAAGATTATGTGCTTTTCTCCTCAAATGGCCAACACCCACGAAAATGAAACTCACCATTTTCGAGTTTTGAAAAGAGAGGATCGTAGAGGGTGATGAGAGGATCGCAAATATGTACTTATTTTTGAATTCGGAGCAAGGATGAAGCTTGGGCATGGAGGAGAAGGTGGAGAAGCTTGCTTGGCTCCAATGGCATACAGCACACAGAGGGAGAGGGAGAAATCGTGAAGAAGGGGAAAGAGAGAAGGAAGAAAAGAGAATGGGAGGAAAGAGAGAGAGAGGAAATTGTTTTATGCTTTTTGCTTTTACTTTTCTCTCTCCTCCTTTACTTTCTTTCTTACTTGTTTACTAGCTTAGAGTGTGTGTGAGTGGTGACTCACCAATAAAACCGGCCCCCACAATATTAGAGAGCTGGAGCGTTTTTTCGGTTTCTGACAGAAAACGCTCGTTATTTTACCCGGTTTGGCACTATTCACTAACCGGGCCCGTTTTCGGATTTTTCTCGTTTCTTTCTTTATTTTTAATGGCTATTAAGCTTCCATAATACTTAATTATAGTTATATAATCAACTATAATTTTTACGGGTCCATTTGACCACTTAAAGTCACGTTTTCGGGTTTTTTCTCGAAAACGTGCTTTAAACTCCGTTAGCGTTTTAATCCATTATTTGGATCCGTTTCTTCGGGAATCATTCCCGTATACTAATTAGGCCTAACTAAGCCTTAGGAATCCATCTCGGACCCTCTCGAGATCATATATATCTTACACTCATTTAACGCGCATTTTAGCGTTTTTCGCTTTTCAAGCGTTTTCTCTTTTCTTTTGGTTTTATTCTTTTTACCAATACTCTTTAGGCACCATTAGGCCCTTAATAATTTTATTAGAGTAATTTAATCACCATTTTTAGATCCGGGGTATTAAAATACCAACATTAAGTAAGAAAGTAAAACTTAAGGTAATGAAAATAAGTAAGTAAAGTGTGTGTAAGAAGTATAAGGACATAGTAAGTAGGAGTTAAGTTGATGATAGTTAGATTAATCATTCAATTTATGTATATCATAGGATTTGATTTGTGACACCGGAAGACGTTCGGAAACACGTACACGGTGAACGGTATGGATTCCTCATCCCGTATGCTATCTTGGTTACTCTGATTTGTGTGTTTGTGTCTAATTGATCACCAAATAAGATAAATGCACGAATCGGAGTTAATATGCATACTTGTGAATATGTAGTGTTGTATGTCGTGAATATTTTCTTAAATCTTAGTTTGTATAATTCATGAAATGTATGGACGATAATGAATGTGTGTATGTATGTCGTATTGCATCGTGACCGATTATTTGTATGAATGGACTTCTAACTTATTCCTAACAAGCTAACTATCCTAACTTAAATTGGTAATTAAATTGGAATGAGTAGAAGTCCGATATAGTTTCGGCCACGCGTGAGGATGCGGAGTCACGAGAGGTTGGCTCCAATTCCTGACTCTTAAACTGGTCCACGGCCCAAATCCCTTAAGTGGGTAGCATCCCGGATTGGTGAGTCAAGTAAATCCATCCGAGGTGGGACGGCGTAGTCCCCAGGGCCGGAGGTCCCGACGACTTAACTTGAGTATAAGTAAGTAAGTAAGAATGAGTAAGTAAAGTAAATGAAAGTAAGTAAGTGTAAGTAAGAAAAAGTAAGTAAGGAGTAAAAGAGTAAAAGCATTCCGATTACCCGGATGCATAATTTGGCTAACCTTGCGAAGGTAAGTAAGATGCGTGTTATTGTATTGTTGCCTTGGAACGTGTAATGTATTGAGCATGATTGTATGATGTATGTAAAGCATGTATGTATGTAAATAATGAACAGCATGCTTAGTGGACGTCAAATAGTCGGCGTGCCCTAGCTAGCACGCGGTATATGCGGAGTTTATACGCAGCGTTTGCTGAGCCCCTAGGGGCACCATTTTTCTACACGCAGGTACTCGCGAAGGATGAAGATGTGAAGACTTAGTTCTAGTTCTTTTGTCTTCTTTTTTTGGATTGTAAACATCGAATGATGATTGGTGTACTGAGTAGTACATGGCTGTAGTTTTTGAATAGCCGGTGTACCACGGGGTACACCTTTTCGGATATAGAAAGGGATGGTGAATTGGTATAGATGAGTAGGTGATTAAACTCATTCTTTTGGGAAGTTGAATTGGGATGTAAGTATACACTTAAAATACTCGGTGATCCAGGAATGTAATATTGCTATCTTTTGTAATCATAAGTAATGTCTTAGTAGCTCGGTATACTATGTTCATCAGACCGTGACTGTAAGTAAGGTGAGCCTAGCTAGCCGTATGGGCAGTTAGCGGCGTTGTATCACCCGCCGTAGTAAGTAGTATTTCCGCTGCGAGTAACTCTGGATTATGGGATGATTGGACGGTAAGCATAGGATTAGCGGTTGGGGTGTTACAAGAAAAAAAAAAAATTTGGCATCAAGCCTTTGCAATAAACACTCAACTCTCATTGTTGGTTTACCAATGGCGTCTCTCAAGTCCCTTAAAGGGTTTTCTCAAAGAAGCACCCCTAAGCAATCCCTAAGAAAGAAGGCAGAATGAACCCCAAAGCAATACAAATCCAACCATATAAGATCACTTGGCCACACCGCATGTAAAATGCTCTTTAAAAACAATCAAAAGGAAAATATGAGCATTTATCTTATAATTCATAACAGTATTTGTTCTTAATGAGAACAACTCACAACACAAGGGTCCAAGTTTTTGATTTTGGACAAACGCAAGATAAGCAGAAATATTTAACATTTAAGCACAAAATTTCCCGAAAGGTCACTCCCCCACACTTAACTTGAACAATGTCCTCATTGTTCACCAAACAAACCGGGAAGATTCTAGAAGACCTTTTCTGGAAGCAAACAAAGAGAAAATGCATGGGATACTAACAACATTATAGCACATAAGCTATGCCCATTGATAGAAACAAGCAGATTCAAAACAAAGAAGAGAGGTGAGAGTATCAAAATCTAAGAAACTAGTACTCCCCTGAGATTTTTGTTGCTTGCATTGTAGGAACTCCCCCACACTTGAGCTTTAGCGTCAATTAGCGTAGCTTGGTTGCGGTGTGGACTTTAAGTTGCACCTGCAAGAAACACTAGAAGCAACCAAACTACATACGGGGTTAAGAGTTAGCAAACAAAATCAAAGAAGAACTTGAAAAATTAAAATAAATGAAAATGAAAGAAAATCATCCGGGTTGCCTCCGGGAAGCTGTCCATCTATATGGTCTTTAGTTAGACCATACCACATTGAAGTCCTCCAGGATCAAAAATGAATATTGAAGTGGGCTTCAACGGGTGGGTTGGGCGGGCATCATTTTTCATTGAAGAAACGACCCAAATATTGAGGTTGATGATCCTTGGTGCGAGGATCATCTTGTTTTGGAGACTCGTCTTCAAATTTAAGGATGAAGACATCCTTATCTTTGTTGAGCGGTGCAGGGAGAACTCTGGGGCGGACTTTGTCTTCAAACTCTGGTCCCATATCAGATGGGAATTTGGCCTCCACACTTAGCGGGTGGACTTTATGCTTCCACCTTACATCATTGTTGCACAGGTGGGGAAGGCCTTGATCCTCTAGATGAAGATCAAAGTTTGATGGCTCCTCCTCCTCAATTTCGAGGATGTAGTAATCCTCGTCTTTGAGGTGAGGCTCATAGGAAAAGCCTTGATAGACATCAACTTCCGAGGGAGATGACTCCTCAAAGTCAATGATGGCACTCTCCTCTGATGACTCGAAGGGAGGCGATGGCTTCTCTTTCTCAAAGTTAGGGATGTAAGTATCCTCAGTGTCTTGGTAAAGCACATGGGGGAAGCCTCTGGAATAATCAACTTCAGAGGGAGCAAAGGATTCCATGAAGTCAAAGTGGAGACTCTCCTCTTGTGGGTTATCTTCAAGATCGAGCTGGTGGTTGAATGGCGTTGGAGTCTTTGATTCAAACAGGGGAGGAGTAGGGGAGTAGCTAAAGTCCTCAAAAGGTTGCTCCACCTCATGAACAGTTTTGCTCTCAAGTTGTTGCACAATCTGATCAATCCGAGCTTGAACATTCATGTTGAAGGTATCTTGCTTCATGATAAAAGTATCTTGCATAGTTGAGTTAGGCTTGCAAGAAGAGATAAGGTCTGATATGAGCTCCTCCAAACTAGGTGAATCAACATTTACTGTGATCACAGGACAATGAGCGCTCTTATGGTCTCCTCCACACTCTTGGCACACAAGCCTCCGGTTGACATATGAATTAAGGTCCTCCATGAGAGTTCTCATTTCTGACATTGTTGTTGGACATTGGGGGCTCTCATGCTACTCTCCGCACATTTGGCATACACTCCATTGATTTGTGTTTTGTTCGGTGTAGTCGCTAAGAGTAACCATACAAACCTCCCATTTGATTATAATAACCATCCAACAGAGTTAAGTTCCTACAAAGAAAGAAAAAATTTATACACAAAGGGGAAAAGAAAAGAAATGAAAATATGCACATAAACTAAACAGATAATAAACCAGATACTTGGACCGAAGTCCCCGGCATGGTGCCAAAAACTTGTTGTGCAAAATAGTAGTGAAACTATCTTGCTAATTATGGACAGTGAACCCAATCATTGTAGTACAACAAGGTTGTATCCATAGGCACTTCGTAACTATCTAGTTAATTATACGCTTAGTAAATGTGCAAGAAGATAAATAAAAGTGCATAAATGTAAATTGAGGGGTTTTTGGGTTTTTGTTTGATATTGGAAAGCAAAGAAAACAACAAGACTAAACTAACTAAACTAGGATAGATGTATACCTTAGGATAGTGGGAATCACCTAAATCACCCAAATATGCTCTCATTTCTAACTCACTATGTTGTCTAGTAGGACTAGTGTAATGACTTTCCAATAATAGAAGAGTCAAATCTTACTTACTTACTACTTCAAACTCTTTATTCAAGTAGAGTTTAAATCACTTAGTAGCATTAATTGCATATCCACAATAAAAGCCCTAAATTTCACTAACTAATCAAGATAGCATAATTTAGGTTTTCTCTCTCTCTCTTTGGTCACAATCTCCAACTTAAACTCATATGTTGTTGAAGACCTCCATAAATGTCATAAATGATCAAGTTATAGCATTACAAAAAGAGAGAAAAACAACTATAAAAGATGAGTTAGGTTTACAAAAGCAATTTGGGGATTTTGGGAGAAACCCCATCCCAAGGTATACAAGAGTTCAAACAACCATTAGAGAGTAAAAGAGGAGAGAGAGTAAGAAATGGCCATTAATGGAGCTTAGGAGCTTCAATGGAGGTGGGTCTTCCTCCTCCACCTTGGGTCGGTCCTAGGGTCGGTCGGGACCAGAAGCCATTTCAGCCCCCGGAATGAGTGTTCCCGGCCTCCGGAACTCCTTACCGACCCACATAGGGTCAGTCCTGTGGGTAGGCTAATCTTCGTTTTACCTCTGATTTTGGATCTGTTTGCGCCCACGCGTTTGTCTTTTCATCTACTTTATTCCTAGCTATGTTTTCCCTTTTGGTTCAGTAACAATTGTGTAAAACACCAATAAAAACAAACGTAGAGGAAAAATAGCTAGGGTGGGGAAATGAGCATGAAAAGTGTTGATAAAACATATGAAATACAACTCTAAAACATGCTCATTTAAACACTCATCAACTGTAGAAGCCTCGATGGTCCTCTACTCTTAATAGGGACATCGTTGCTTCAAAATCTAAGATAATAAGAGATTCTTCTTCCAAGATTATGAAGTACTAAGTTTTTATTACTTGTATGTGGTGTCTGTGATTTTAGTTCATAAACATGCATACCATACAGACAACGAGAAAAGGTACATAAAGCAAGAAAATGGGCATGGAATGTTATTCGGACATCCTTATTCAATTTGTAATTTTCTGAATTGACTTTAATTTCAGGGTCTATGAATTAATGGAAAGAATGTTGAAAGTCTATGTCTACGGAGATGGTGAGATACCAATATTTCTCCAACCTATTTTTAAAGAATTGTATGCTTCTAAGGGATGGTTTATGAAGTAGATGGAAGCAAACTGGCAATTTGCTGTTAAAACCTCAAAAAGCTCACCTTTTAAAATGCCCTTAAGCTTCAAGACGTTGGAGGAAGCCTTATATGTTGAGGGCTCTCATGACGTGAAAAATTTCAAACACTATGTTCTAAATTACATAGATAACATTACTGCTAATACCCATATTGGAATAGAACTGGTTGGATTAATCATTTCCTTGTTGTTTGCCATGATTGGCGAGTCTTTTTCTTATCTGGTGTCTGTCATCCTTGTCTAAGATGTACTATTTTCCCCAATATTAAGTAAAATCATGTTTAGGCTCCATATGAAACGGGACACTATGTGGATAACTGCATCAAAGCCTTATGCAATGCTGATACATCCATTAGTTTATTCATATTTTGGCCCTATTGCAGGCATTAGTTAATGTATATTTTGCTCCTATTTAGTTTTTAGGAAGAGGATGGTAAGTCAATAGATCATGTTCCATACTAGAAGGCCACTATTAAGTTATGTTGCTTCTATTATTACTTTCCCTTTGCAGAAATTGAATGTTATGGAGTTAAAAGACATTTAGAAGTTGGTGTATCATAGAGTATAAGTTGTATAAACATGATTTAGTAACTTATATTGGAAGTTTGAGAGACTTATATAGGGAAAAGATGGACAATCAAATATGGGTTAGTGTTTGGGGAATTAGGAAAGACAACTGTCTAAACCGAGCAATTACTGCAAGATCCCAAAAGCTAACATTGTATTAGTTAACAACTGAATTTGGAAAGCTCGTTATGAAAAGTATAAAAGGGTGTTTGAGTAGCTTCTCAAAAATTGCAAAAGAATACATAAGCCAATGGTTGTTGTAATTGTCTAGATTGTGGAGAAATGTACTTCATGCATAATAGTAACCTGATTTTTAGGATTAGCATGACTTGTTCTTGAAGGAGTGTAATTTGGTGATGTGTGTGTCCATTTAATTAATGCTTAGAGTATGATACAATGTTCTTAAATGACCTTGATGATTACGGGTCTACTCTCTTATCCGTCATTTCTTATTGAATATCGCAAGATTCTGATGCGTAGTAAGCTGATTTCATTGTATGTAGCAATATAATTTGTCAATAATGAGGAAAAGTGTGTCTGATGCTTGATGATTTTGTGGACGTAAGTAGAGATGAGAAGCATCTGATACATTTGTGGAACTCGTTTGTTAGATGAATGTGGTAAGATTCTCTGTTTCTTATTTCCCATCTCGCTTAATTTTGTGGTTGAGGAATCTAGGGATTTATGCTTCTATTTCATCCTGAGAGGGTTATAACGAATGGCCAAGTAGTGTGGGCTTGTGAGGCATTTTTACGAATTCATGGGCAAAAATTTGTTGAAAACCTTGCTCTTCATGGTAAATATCATGTTTTGCATCTTTAGCTACATATGGATCTGTTTGTTTGTATACTTTCCATTTACAAAGTTGATTGTGAAGTAACCTTAGATTGAAGTATATTAAATTAGCCCTTGTGTTGTGGATCTGAGTTAGTGGTAGGATGCTCATCATCAAAGTTCATATTGCATCGGTTCAACTTTTTGTTGAGTTTTACATAATGATGCAATCTGTTGTTACCTTTCACTACACAATACATGTAAAGCGTTGTTTTCTTTGTCTGAAACTGTAGGTAAAAGGAAGCCAGACTCTGAATTTGTTAGGATATGTTATATCCTTAGGATATATTATTTATTACTTTCCAGATTTAGGAGTTAGTATATATCCTCATATTTAGGATATATATATAATTCTAACATAATCTTCGCTAGTATAATCTGTTCTATCCTATCTCTTTTGTATATCCATCATCATTAATTTAGTCATAAAGGCTAAGTTTCTAATTAGGAAACTACTCATGTATAAATACCCTTCCTGGTATTCATCCAAACACATAATACATACGAATTCTATTCTTTCTCAAATTCGTCTTCGCTCTCTCTCACGTTCCTCTTATGTCGTTCACTCGCCTTTCTCCCGTGCATACTCTAATCGCTTTCCGCTTCTCCCATCTCTCTGCAATCGAACATGGCATCAGAGCAGCAGATTTGGGCCTAAAAAAAAAATCTCGGAATCCAATGTCATCCGAAATTGAAGAAACTCCATCAGAAGAGGAAGGCGGCGATTCTTCCGAAACTGAAGAAGATAACGATGAAGATCCAAAGCGAAGGAAACGCATAGATGTTGATCCTCTCACTGTTTCGAATTCAGAAGTTCCAGGCATGCAACTGACATCAACCAAATTCAACGGGGCTGGATTCCAGATCTGGAAGAAAAAGGTCAGATCTGTCTCTTAGCGAAGAACAAAATCAAAATTGTCGATGGCACCTTGAGAAGATCCAATGTTGCAAGAATCGACGAGACGCTTGGGACAGATGTGACAGACTCATCCGATCATGGATCCTGGCTAGTCTCGAACCTCCATTGCAGACAGCGTCGTCTCCAGCGCCACTTCTCATGAAATGTGGAAAAGACTCGCGCAAAGGTATGATCAGGTTGATGGAACCAGAATGTTTGAATTGACCCGTGAGTTGTCTCAAATTCAACAAGGAAACTCCACCGTGACTGAATATTTTACCAAATTGACAAGTCCTCTGGGATGACATCTCTGGAATGATGAATATCCCTCCATGTTTGTTGTGGTTACAGTCGAAAATGGCTAAGCACGTTGAAAATAAAAGACTCTTTGAATTTTACTTGGTCTGCGTGAAGAATTCATTAATATAAGGGGAAATCTTCTGATGAAGAAACCTCTCCCTAGCGTCGATGCTACATACGCCATTGTGTTGCAGGAAGAACGACAACGATCTACTGCCAAAACCGTGAAGGACAACGATACTTCTTTCGCAAACAATACAGGCAGAGCTGAGCGAAATCGTGACACAAATCCAAAGGTCGTCGTGACAAGGATGTCGCCAGTAGAAATTGGACTGGTACTTGCAGACATTGTGGCAAAACGGGACACCTGAAGCGAGACTGCTTCGAGCTTCGTGGCTATCCGGACTGGTGGAAGGGACCAAGAGTCACCGCCTCTGCTAATATCGTTGAACAACGATCTGAAAAAACCACTAGCGTCCCTGGTCTGAATGTTGAAAGGATAAACAAGCTGTGTGAGTATTTTGAGAAATCATGCCACATACCAGAGAAGGTAATTAGCAGCAGCAGCGCTTCTGGTACAAAGGATTTCTCTAATTTCTCAGGTATCGCTTGCACTCAATCCTTTACCGCTCATTACAAGTATCATAAACACCGTTGGCTTCTTGATTCCGGAGCTAGTGACCATTTAATTGGTGATGCGACGCTATTGAGTGATAAAAGAAAACTGGTTGATGTTCACTACGTGACTTTACCTAATGGGAATAATGAAACAATCGATACTGTTGGTACCGTTCAACTGACCAAAGATTTTAAGCTGGAAAATGTTCTTTACGTTCCCAGTTTCCGCCTGGCACTGATTTCTGTAAGCAGATTGATATCTCAGATGGGCTGCACTGTTACCTTCGATGATAGCAGTTGCTTTTTACAGGCCCCTACTTGGACGAGTAAAAGGAAGATCGGCTACAGAGAAGATGCCTCTCTATGTTTTGACGTTAATCTTTTAAACAAGACTTGATGTTTGTAATAATGCGTCTGCTTTTTCTGGAAATTCTTCTAAATTGATGTTTTGGCACAAGAAAATGGGGCATCCCCCTGTTAACAAAATGCTTAGTATGGGCCTCATTAATAAGCGTGATGTTCCTGCTAACTTCGTGTGTGTATCTGCTTTAGGGCTAAAGGACATCGCTTGTCCTTTCCCCGTTCTAGTAACAGGTCTAAGAGTGTTTTCAACTTATCCACATTGACATTTGGGGTCCATGCTCCACCATCAACCATGATGGGTGTCGTTTCTTCTTCTTACCATAGTAGATGATGCTAGCAGAAGCACATGGGTCATTCTCATGAAGTCCAAATCCGAAGCACCACAACACATTCGAAATTTCATTCTCATGGCTGAACGTCAATTTGACAAGCTTGTAAAAATCGTCCGATCCGACAATGCCTACGAGTTAGGATCGTGTAAACATTACGACAATTCTTTCACGACAAAGGAATTTTACATCAGACCACGTGTGTCTACACACCGCAACAAAACGGTGTAGTAGAACGCAAGCACCGTTACCTCCTTGAAACAGCTCGTGCTCTTTTCTTTCAATCCGGCCTTGATTTAAGCTATTGGGGCGAAAGTGTTTTGATGGCAACGTTCCTCATAAACAGATTGCCATCTTCAACCTTAAATGGGATGTCTCCTCATGAATATCTATATGGGCTAACCCCTAAACTTGATAACGTCAAAACCTTTGGTTCCTTAGTTTACCATACCGGTCCAACCATTTCCCGATTCAAAATTCAACGATCGAGGACATCACGGTGTTTACTTGGGCCCATGTTTATGCCAAAAGGCCATCGAGTCCTTCTTCTTAATGAAAAAAGGGTTATAACAAGCAGGGACTTAACTTCACGAACATATCTTTCCCTTGCAAGCTCAACCCACCGAGAATATCCCAATCATTCTGCACCTTTCGGTTTTCCTGTTGTTGTCGATGAAGATCATGATTCATCCAGCATAACAATCAGCAAGGACAAAGCCCACTTGTCCAACAACCTTCTTATTCTATTAATGATGTAGATATGTGTGAGGACAACAGCCCGGTTCTTGGGCCAGACATAACTCACGAAGACAATTCTAACGGAGCCCAGCCCGTTCCCTATTCATCACAGGACAACCTTGCGGAAAATCTAATTCATGAGGATGAAGGTCCGACCGCTGATGATCATCCACCACCGAGACTCCCAACGACATTATTATTGATGGGCCTAGACGATCGACTCGTGTTAGGCAACTTCCAGTAAAATTGCGTGACTACGAGTGCAATCACGCTCTATCTGATCCCTTTACTTTACTCATCTCTATCTACAAGACTTGAAAGCTCTCGTCCAAATCCTATGCCGATATACAACTTTACTGACATTGCTCCATCTCGCATTATCTGTTCTCAAGCCACACGTCACTGTCCATCTGAGCCCTCCTCCTATCGCATTGCTTCGCAATACTCTGAGTGGTGTGACGCAATGGCCGCTGAACTCAAGGCTTTAGAGGCGAATCAGACTTGGAGCTTGGTTAGGCTTCCCAAGGAAAGCGATGTATTACATGTAGATGGGTTTATCGAGTTAAATACAAAGCCAATGGAGACATTGAACGTTATAAGGCACGCTTGGTCGTTCGGGGCTTCACACAAAAAGAAGGCGAAGATTTTCACGAAACTTTTTCTCCCGTGGTTAAAATGACCACTGTTCGTGCTTTGATTTCTGTAGCTACAAAACGACGTTGGAAAATTCACCAACTCGACGTGAATAACGCCTTCATCCATGGTGACCTACATGAGGAAATCTACATGAAAATTCCTGATGGCCTCACTACCAACACTAGTGGATTGGTTTGCAAACTTCAAAAATCTTTATATGGCCTCAAACAAGCTTCCCGTCATGGTATGCCAAGTTATCCTCCTCTCTCACAAGTCTGGGCTTCATCATGTCCGATAATGATCACTCCCTTTTAAATGGAGTCATGCAACAATCCATCCTCTTTCTCGGAGTCTACGTGATGACATTATCCTTTGTGGAAATGATGACAACAAGATCACTTGCGTCAAAGAAACCCTCCATAATTTGTTCAAAATTAAGGATCTTGGCACTCTTATTACTTTCTCGTCATTCGGTTTGGAATTTCACATCATACTACTGATGGTATTGCAATCACTTCACTGCTCAACGAAGTTTGCCCACGGATCACTCACTCACAGATTATCATGTCACCTCCAAACCTCCGGTTGCTAGTCCCCTTGCCCAGTCACCAAACTTCTTTTTCATGATGGTCCTCTCTTGCCCGATGCCACCGAATATCGTCGTCTCATCGGGAAGCTCAACTACCTTATTAATACCCGTCCTGATCTCAACTTCAGCGTCCAACTCTTGAGCCAATTCAACCAGCAACCTTGTCAAAAGCATTGGGATGCCGCCATCCGCGTCCTTCAATACATAAAAGGGACTCTTGGCTATGGCATTTTCTTCAATAATTCTAACGACTATTCCCTCCTTGCTTACTGTGATTCCGATTGGGCCTCCTGTCCCATTTCTCGTAGGTCCGTCAGTGGGTATTACATTCTTTTTGGAGGTGCTCCCATCTCTTGGAAATCCAAGAAGCAAACTTGCGTTTCCCTTTCTTCAGCCGAGGCAGAGTATCGCGCTCTTCGACGCGTCACCACGGAGTTGTCTTGGCTCTCTCGTCTTCTTCATGAGCTTGGGATACATCACATCACACCTATACCACTGAAGTGTGACAATCAGTCCGCTGTTTTCATTGCCCACAACCCCGTTCTTCACGAACGTACGAAACACATCGAAATTGACGTACATTATGTTCGTGACCAGATCAAAGCCGGTCTCATTGAGGTTTCTCATATCTCCAATACTCATCAAAAAGCCGACATGCTCACCAAGGCTTTACCAGGCAAAAACTATCGGAGACAACTTCAGTCTATGGGGATGCTTGACGTTTCTACAAACCATGGAAAAACCCATTTTTCCTAGGTTTGCGGGGGGGTGTTAGGATATGTTAATACTTAGGATATATTATTTATTACTTTCCAGATTTAGGAGATAGTATATATCCTCATACTTAGGATATATTATATTTCTAACATAATCTTCGCTAGTATAATCTTTTCTATCCTCTTTTGTATTATCCTCATTAATTTAGTCATAAAGGCTAAGTTTCTAATTAGGAAACTACTCATGTATAAATACCCTTCCTGGTATTCATCCAAACACACAATACATACGAATTCTATTCTTTCTCAAATTCGTCTTCGCTCTCTCTCACGCTCCTCTTATGTCGTTCACTCGTCTTTCTCCTGTGCATACTCTAATCGCTTCCGCTTCTCCCATCTCTCTGCAATCGAACAATTGAAAAGAAAACCAGGGAGTGGGGTGCTTGTGTTGGGTCTGCTCTTATTTCGGGCATGACAGGAAGTGCTGTATCACATGTATTCCCTTCTCGAAGTGGAAGTCCATCCTCTTGCGTCCTGTGGTAATTGCAGTAAGTGTGCAAGGCACTTGTCTCAAGTGAAAAGGAGGGAAAGCTGATATGCTGCTGCTGTAGTCTGTGCCCAAGGTAAAAAGAAGGGAAAAGAAATGTTTGGGTGATCGGGTTTGGTGCTGTTCGAGGACTGGGCGGCAGTGCGTTCTGTGACTGTTCCCAGAATGGCGAGGAATTGGTTTGAACACCACTCTCTGATGCTAGTCACCGGCATGGGGTTAAGGAGAAAATATTGTTGTCGGGCAATGTATTTTTCCCTTCCCAGCGTGCGCCGGTAATTGAGACAAGAAGGGACTGTTTGCAATTGTTTTATTTTGAGTTATGTACAGGGGGATTGTTGCCCACTGTAATAAAACGAGTGTCTGGGCCTCTCTTTTTTTTTATAGTCACTTGGTAGCTTCATATGTTTAGAGGTACATATTATTACTGAATACGAGCATAGCTCAACTGGTTAAGACGTTCATGAGGGGTACGAGAGTTACCGGGTTCAAGTCCTGGCATGAGCACATTTTGTTCCTTTTGTACAAATCAATTTATATGCATATTTTGTACAAGTATACATATATATACGCGACTATTTTATTTTTGTCGCGTTATTAATTATATATATGTGACCGTTTAATTTTGTCACGCTGTTACTTATATCTATATAGATATACGACTATTTTATTTTGCCCCGTTGTTACTTATATATATAGCGTTGTAATATTGTAACGTTATGTATATGCATATTCATATACGTATATATACGTACGCGTGTGCGACCGTATTAATATGTTACGTTGTTATGTTCATACAATTTATTGGGCGCACTACGGGTATTTATTTTTCTTTGTACCGATATGTACACACGATATACGTATCCGTTTGGATCCATATTTTAAATGCCATAATGTTTCATGGTAATTGTTGCACCTAGTTTAATTTAAACTTCACTAATTTAAAGTGGTAATTTACTCGGGGTATTTCAGAATTGAACCGCTCCCAAATACAAAAGCAAAATCAGAAAAGAGGAAAGGGAGACTCAATGAAGAACGAAATCGGAATCTAGAAAACCAAGCTGACAGACGACTGACAGATGAACAGAATTCCACAAGCGTATCTCCAGCAATTATCAATCAAAAGAAATTGAAGAAGAAGATGAGCAAAGGGAGGAGAAGTTGAGAGCGATGGAACTGTCGTGAATAGACGTCACGGAAGTGGAAGGAGAAAAATAACGTGAATAGAAGTTTGAGAAAGGAAGGAAATAAATTAAAGAATTAAGGAGTCCCTTCCTTAACAAATAAATAAATAAATAAATAATGGAAGCGTGTTATTTCTAATTCTCCTTCCTCAAGTTATGACCATAATGATTAGCGAAATGTCATAAACATTCTAACATAAGATTAACATGTCACGAAACTCCCTTTGCGAATCAGAAGGATATGATAAAATAAAAAACAATCTGGGGCATAACAACATACCCCCCTTAAAAAAGTATTTCGTCCTCGAAATTCGACGAAACCCAGAATGTGAACAAATGCACTTATAGTGCCAGAATACAATGAACACTCACAAGGCCAACACTCATAACTCACTGCTGATTGACTGACAGAAGGACAACAGAAGGTTACTAACACATAGCTTTGAGACACAGAAGGGAACACTCACCAAGCTAACACTCAGAATACACTGGCTTATTCGCTGACAGAGGAAACAAAGCAGATGGTCACTGAAGGCTCAGCACAAAGGCACAGAAAGAACGCTCACTCATTTCAGCAGCTCTATCCTCGAAGAGCTAACGCTCAAGCTTATTGGTTGACTTACTGACAGAAGAGGCGGAACAGAAGATCACTAACTCTTAGCCCAAAAGCACAGGAATTCTCAAAAGTCGTCCTAACCCCAAGGACCAAACACACTCGCAAGCTCACGCCAGAACACAACATAGAACATACAAGCCAAGCACATAACCCAAGCTCACAACTGAAGCACACATCACTGGCAAACCAGAACTCACATTCGGTCATCCTTTCCCAAAGGACCCGACTCCCTCAGACCCGGACTCAGACCCGAACACAGCAAATACACAGACAGACACTACGCTTCCGCTGCGCTACTCTGATAGTGGACAACCACAGAGCAGACACACTCAACAGACTCCAGGCATCAATCAGATCAAGTAGCAGACAGCAGACAATTCACGCAGCAGATAACACATAGCACATCACAGGCAATGACACGGAAGCGTAGACATGCAGACACCCAACAAATCCTAACGAAAGCCAAACCTGGCTCTGATACCACTAAATGTAATGACCCCAAAACCACCCTGGTTGAGAGACCGTTACACGCCGCGCGCTTATTACCTAAGACACGCAAGGCTACACTAACGAATTCCCAAAACAGAACTGAAACTCATATATTGATCAAATAAACAATTACAACATGTCTTTACAATACACAGGCGGAAGCCAAACTGAAATACAAAGCATAATCTAAATACAACTGGGCACCATGGCCAAACAAGCTGAAATACAGAGCTCAAAAGCCAAGACAGAAAGGAAAAGTTGAATCTCCAAGCACAAACTAAAACCTGCAAATCAGACGAAGATAGGGGTGAGCAAAACTATTGCCCAGCAGGTGATAAACTTCATCAGCTGAGCACGCTCAAAACATAATCTGAACATACATTTATACTTATACGAAAGCATGGAAAAATCAGAAACAGAGGCCTTAGAGGAAGAAGGCAGAAACAGAACTTGATAAACCAGAAGCTCAATCAAAACAGAAGCTCAACAAAATCAGAAGTTTAACCACATCAAAAATCTGAACGAAATCAGAAGCTCAGCAAATTCAAGAGCAGAGATCAAAGTGGGAGACCTTCCAACAGACAGAGGTCTAAAACAGAGAGATCTAAGAGTTGTCAAATCAGAAGGAGCAGCAGAAGACAAACCAGAAAGTTGAAGCTTTGCAACCCGAGACTTCTCAGAAGACGGAAAGCACACAGCAGACCGTCTCAAATCAAATACAGACAGAGCAGACAGAAACAAATCACTTAATAAACCAGAGGCTCTCAGAAGACAGAAAGCACAAAGCAGTCTGTCAGAAATCAGAAACAGTCAGAGCAAACGGAAAACAGAACACTTAACAGTCAGAAGTAGGACCCTAGCACCAAGCACAAACACTCAGAAAGGGTCGAAGACTCATGGATCTAACAGATCCCTCGACAACGCAGAAATGACCCGAAGGCCAAAGGGTTCGTCAACCCCACAAAATAGATTGGGCATGACCCACACTCAGAATGACGTCTACATGGTATACCATGGAATAGCTCGACCCAGCCATTCACGGCTCAGAAGCAGAGTAACTAGGTCCCAAAATAGAAGCTTAACAAACAGAAGTTTTATACAGAACAAGACAGAAGTCCTTGTCAGATCAGAGCAAAAAGCAGAAGCTTAACGAAATCAGAGCAGAAGCTTAACGAAATCAGAGCAGAAGCTTACTAACAGAAAGCCTTAGCAAAACAGAATTCGTAACCCGACTAGTAAACACGAAAACCAAAACTGAAGTCAGAGGTGGAATCACATTTTCAGAGCAAATTAGAGATCAAAGGCTTATCAGAGACCTTAAAAACAGGAAACACTTAAACACATGCTAAAACACATGAAAACAGATAGTACTCGGAAAGAGGAATCCAACGCCGCAAACGGCACTCAAAACGGAGCTCAGACGAAGAAGTTATGGTCAAAACAGAGAGTAGTCCGAACTTGTGTCCTAACTTCGAAGTTCGGACACAAGTCGATTTGAAAACAGAAGGGAAATTTAGAGTGTCCGAACATCGAAGTTCGGACTGATGTTCGGACGGTTTTCGGAAAAAGTTACGCGGTGAGTCCGAGCTTCGAAGTCAGAAAATCGGGGCGCAAAAACAGGGTGTCCGAACTTCCAAGTTCGGACGGAAGTTCGGACACAGTAAAAATCTCGGAAAACCTTGGCGCAACAGAGCGTGTCCGAACTTCCAAGTTCGGACGGAAGTTCGGACGCGCCGAACAGTTCAGTTTACAGCAGCGTTTTTCACACGAACAGAAGCACAAAACAACGCCAAATCAACATATGTTTACAGAAAACAACCTTGGGGGTTTAAGCCATTGAACAGCAGTAAAACAGACAGAATAAACACACACACGAAGTCAATCCAACGATTTAATTTGCAGAATCGAAACTCTTAAATCAAAGGCACTCAAAGTTTGCAAAACGGAAGGGAATCACAGAGGTAGATTCACCACTATCAAAATATACTTACATATCAAAATACGCAAAACAATACAAATCCCATGGGGTTGTAACGCATCAAAACGCAAATCCGGAACACACACAAAAACACCACAAATCAGAAACCAAACAAACATATACGGAAAGCAACGGAACCAAAACCCCCGTGGGTGAACGCACACAACCGAATCCATCTACCACCTACCTCACATCCGTAGCTAAGCCATCTCTACGGACTCTACGAATCGCCTTCCCGAATCTCCAATCGAATGACAATCCCTCAATTGAACCGCTCCTAAATACAAAAGCAAAATCAGAAAAGAGGAAAGGGAGACTCAATGAAGAACGAAATCGGAATCTACAAACCAACCTGACAGACGACTGACAGATGAACAAAATTCCACAGGCGGATCTCTAGCAATTATCAATCAAAAGAAATTGAAGAAGAAGATGAGCAAAGGGAGGAGAAGTTGAGAGCGATGGAACTGTCGTGAATAGATGTCAGGGAAGTGGAAGGAGAAAAATAACGTGAATAGAAGTTTGAGAAAGGAAGGAAATAAATTAAAGAATTAAGGAGTCCCTTCCTTATTAAATAAATAAATAATGGAAGCGTGTTATTTCTAATTCTCCTTCCTCAAGTTATGACCATAATGATTAGAGAAATGTCATAAACATTCTAACATAAGATTAACATGTCACGAAACTCCCTTTGCGAATCAGAAGGATATGATAAAATAAAAAAAAATCTAGGGCATAACATAAGAAGTAGTTCAGTTGGTAATGCACATCCTACACTACATGAGGGATCAAGAGGTACAATGCACTCTCTTTTTTTTCTGAGATAAACGTAGTGCAAACAAGCTTGGAAAGATCCCATGAGATTTTGGCATGAACCAAGCACCCAGACGCATAGCACATTGTAAGATGTACTACTACATGTCCGAAATAACGTGAGCTTACTCCAGATCACTATCCCAAGACCAAAATAAGTAGCCATAGGTTCATGAAAAAAGTTACAAACAGACAAATTGGCCAATGATAGGCCAACCACGAAAGAGTAGATAATGTTGCAGACTAGGAAATTGGGTAACAGACAAAGACGGATATGAGGCAATAAAGTAGGGTACAAAGAAACCATAGTAGTTGCAGAAGGCCCCTACATATCCTTGCAGCCACAAGTCCATTGGATCATTTTCCTCGGAAACTCCTATTCGAGCTTGGAGTTGCCTTTCCCATTGTTGTATCATCCTCTACTTGAGCCTCTCTCAGGTGTTCAATCCATGAACAAGGAATGGTCTTGACGAGATCTGGAGGTTTTCCCTTTTTTAATATACAAACCATTTTTATTATGCAGCCAGACCTTCCTTAATGAACTCTCATCCAGAACCCTATCCAAATTTCTTTTCTTCCTACTAGCCATGTCCAAAGAGTCTCATACATACAATCGCACCAGACATTCAACCACCAACAGCATCCTCCGGAATGATAGTCAATGGTTTAAGATACTTTGGAGCAGATGAATGTGTTGATGACGCATTAATCCTTGCCTATTTGAGCATGCCATCATCCTTTTTTTTTCCTTATAGTACCGCCTTCTAAATCAATATCTTCATCCGAGCCTTCAGTCCTCAATTTAGGGGAGTCCATTAAGGTATTTGGGGTAGTATCTTGCTCACCTGACTCTTTATTGGGTTTCCCCCTTTTTTTCTTTTTCCTGTGTATGAGGAAGCAATTTCCGATGAGCCGGTTTTTTTGCTTGGGTTGCCTAGAACTTTCCAAATCTCGGTGTCCTTTCCAATCACCATTCTATGCCCAATACGCTAACTTGATGCCCGAAGCCATGACCCATAAGAGTAAGTTCCTTCATTTGAATCTTTGTAATTTGGGCACTCTTTGGTTGTGTGGGTGAAAAGGCTGCACTGGAACTAGATAGGTGGCATCTTCTCGTACGTCAGTCAAAGTCTCGAAGCGACACCCTCTAGTGCAAAAGATACATAGCAAAGAGCCGACTTGTGGATATCATGCAAGACTTTGATTCTCAGGAACTCCCGTCCATATCGACCATCATCCTCATCATAATCAAGGAAGCCTTCTAACTTACGTTTGTGTCGTTGGGCAAACGTCTTGTGGCAAAATATAAAGGAAACAACGTGAAGCCGCATCAAAATTGGTATGGTATTGAAAACATGATCTTTCTGAGCCTTCCTTGCCTCTACTGGTTGTAAGACCATGAGAGAGCTGTCGAACGTCCACAGTCCCCGACTTATTGTCTCATCGACTATCCCCTCCTTCCCTAAATCAAACATGAATAGGTTTTTACCCACCATACTAACCTTAATTTTCCATGCAATTGCAAGCTTTATCGAACATGCCTTCTTGAGCTCTCACATCTGTAGTTCGAGATGAGAAAAACGTACCTAAGATGCATCGTTGGAAGTGATAGTTGTCATTATCATCCAGCAAGTCATCCAGGGTCATGGACAGGTCTTCCTCCTTCGTCAGCGACATATCGGCACATCGAGATTCGATTTCATCCACTTGGTCCTCCGTTCATGAGTTAGCCATAATTGGGTAGGCTAAGAGATTGATGCAAGTGCAAGAGTCTAGGGGAGATGAAGAGGCGAATGATAAACAGGTGAGAAGAAGGGATTTTGGTACAAATGAAAGAGTAACTAATGAGTATTTGTGTTCCCTAAATAAACATTGGGTGCATCGCACAAGAAACCAAAAGAATAGAGTAATTGCAAGACACTCGCTAATGAGAGATTTACAGGTTTGCATACCAGCTCCACTATTGAAAGGATTCCTAGTAATTTAATGTCTTAATGCACTCTTAAATCTGTAGAAAAACAAAAATGTCAAATTAAAACTGCATTCACACGAGACGTTTCCAAGCATCCGAAGGACGATACCAGTTCCTAGAATAGGATATCAAATGTGGAATCTTTATTGATAATATTGCCACTGTTACAAACAACAATTTGATCAGGTACATTTTAACATAAATTGTTCTTTGTATCCCCTCCCCTATTTTTACTTTTAGGGTAGTTATAGTCCCTTCTAACCAGTCACAGCCTCGTCACTGATAAGGGGAAACATCGAATCCCCCGTCCAACACAACTAAAGGAAAGAAATTCTGCAACGATCCAGATGAATAGTGCAATAATCGATTGTACATTTAACCATATGCCTACAAATAAGAAGCTTTGCCACATTTCAGGGCATTGTCGGGAATATCAGCCTCGTGTATAGGCTGGGCTCATCATTCCAGACCCTCATGTACACTTCCTGGCCGAGGTAACGTCTATCCCAGATTGAAGATCTCAAATTCCACATTCCCTTGTTGTCCATTGCAGCCAATATAGCAGTCCAACCTTTGGGGTATACCTGAAAATTTTGCGAAGATGGCTATAGCTTATCACCCTTTATGATTATGATAGTTGACCAGTAGTTAATACCAGAAACTTCCCAATAACAATAGTAACCGACAGATAAAAACGTGTCAACACAGTTTACCTGGACAGTGAACCTAGAAGGACCGTCAGCCAAGTTGTACTTATTTCTCAAATCAGGAGTCCACTGATTTGAGCCATACCTAAGAACGTAAGTTTTGTAATTAGAAAAATCATCTAATATAGTTATGAAGCTGTAATCTACAAAAATAGATTTAACTCTAATAACAGGGGTGGGTAAGAGCTTTACCCAACAACCCAGAGGTCATTTCCATCAAGGTGCCAAGATTGCATCGTATCTTCACTGTTTTGGAAGACAATCTCGATAAAATCATGAAGCTCGAAATTGAATACAGAAGCTCCCAGGATTGGTGGGCCAGGTCGAGGCTGATCTGTGATTGTGTTGAAGTCGAACACACCAGAAATATTGTAATAATCCGCCAGCTTCAAAGGAGTGCTCGGATTAACATAGGAGACTCCGTTCACAGCATATCTTGTTTTCTCATTGAGCACAACCTTGGAATTTTCTAAGATTAGGTATCTAGTGATAGGTATGGTTCCGTAGTGGAAAGCTCCTTGTGGGTTTGGCCTCGCAGCATTGGCTGTTAAATTCAACCTTCAGGAATAACAAAGACATTCTGAGAAATATATTTGTAATCAAGCAATCAAACCAGCCTTGATCAGGAAGCATGATTAGCTTTGTAATCGTTGTTAACCAATAAAGATATCAGAATATAGGTACCTAATTGTCCTGGCTTGTTTCATGGACCAGTGAAGATGGTGTTTGGGTGCAGAGGGCAAAGGGCGAGATGCTGGGGTACTTGAGCCAGCATAATTTAGGATAGCTGTGGCCTTGAGGGTGCGATTTGTGAAGCAGGAGGTGGCAACAATGTAGTAATCTTTCACTGCTCCGCTCAAAGTCACTAAGAAAGCTGCAGACTGGCCCACATGGATATCAAGTGATCGGTACATCTCTTGAAGTACATGGGATCCCTCCACCTCAACGAGCTTCATAGTGTGGTCTTGGAATCTGATGTTGATCGATGTCGTGGTACCCACATTTATTACTCTAAACAAGTAGGTTTTACCTGTAATACCCATTTGTTCCCTTGAGCATTAGAATAATCATCATTTGCACTAATTAACGACTCCTGGAAGGTTTCACTGAAACTGAAGTTTAGCTGGCACCTGGTTCACCGGTGAAAACCGTGTTTCGGCGACGCCCATTAATGAGCATGGCATTAGGGAACTTAAGTTCCTTACCGTTATCCAGAGCCTTTAGTAGTCTCTGTAACAACACATCAAACAATTTGTAGGATAGAAGATTATCCTAAGTACATACAGGCTATATAATAACAAAATAATCTTTCCAAAAAAATTCCATTTGTGTCAAATGATCTTGCAAGATATGGAAACACACAGTAATTAAGGCTTTCGCTTTCTAACCTTATGGTCAGATTGGTACCAGTCACCAACAAGAAGAGTGAATTCATCTGCTGGGTCTGGATATGGTCTAGGAATGATCGAACGCTTGTGGATGATTAAAGCACCAAACGCTCCAACATATCTGTGCATTGCAGTCGAAGGGTAGTACATGAAGGTACCAATCTGGTCTTTTGCCTGCATTTTGTAGGTATAGTTGTATCCGGGAGGAATGGGGCAGTTTGTTCCAAGAACTCCATCTTGCCATGACATCCTTCTCTGCTTTAAGCCATGCCTGAACCATAGTAAAGTATTGCTTAGCCAAAGACTGCGCTTAAAGTAGGGTGTCCTTCAACTATGTATTAATCTTTTAGCCCCATCTTGCTATATCAACAACCAACCTAGAGTTTCTAAGACAATGAGAAACAGAGAAACCTGATGTGAAACTTACCATGTGATGAGCAAGGGCTCATCCAACTTATTGATCACATTAACATACAAATTATCATTGGTATCACAATCAATTTGTGGACCAGGAAACTGTCCATTGATGAGAATAGCCTAGAGAAATAAAGAAAACAAACAGTTAAAGAGAGATCATGAAATAAAGAAAGAACAAAAGACTATTAGTCATAAGTGCGCACTAGTATGAAAGGTCAACGTTAAAAATTGTTTAGAAACGCAATGAAGAGAAAAGGTGTACCCTTTGTGGTCTCTTGAGAACAGAGACATCTCCGTATGTTAATTCCAACTCGTAGACTCTGTAAGGGCTTTCTGCCTGTACAAACTCAGTGACGGCCAAAGCCAAAAGCACGAGATAGGCCACAGATCCTTTCATGTATAATTTATTCAAATTTTTGTCTACTTTCTGCTAGAAAAAAAAAAAAAAAACTCATCAGAGGCATATAATCCACGCAGGTTCAGTAATGCTCCGAAGCATCTCTTAGACTTTTACTTACTGCTACTGCAAAGCTCATACAATAAAGAAGTCTTGGGAATAGCTTGTCATGGAAACAGAGAGTGATCGATATATTCCCATGCTTTGGTTTCAGAAGCTATCGAAACTGTTTTATATGCGTAGTATTGGAGAATGTTATCAACAAATTTAATTTATTCAATGCTTAAGATGCTTCTAGGAAGAACAAATGAGTACGACAACAATGAGAATGACTAACAAACGCATACCAAAGCCTAGGAAGGACAATATCACTTAGCCCAAACATTACACATTTTCAACCAAAAAGAGCATGAATGAATGAAGACTCACCTAAAAGGATGTATCCGTGTTCCAAAGAAACGAGGAGGATGTTAAGGCTAATAATGCTGGTTCTCAATCCCGAGCTGACCATAAAGTTTAGCTTAAACCTTCTTATATAAACCACGTACTCACGGACGATCACTGCTCGGGCGCTAATGACGGGGAATCTGAGATCAAATGTGTACTTAATGCTAATTGTGCCCATTTTTTTCTTTTTAGCTTCGTAAAATACTCGGCTGGCAGCCATCAGATGTCTTAATTGTGAGGCATCTCTAGCAAAAGTGCGATGCACTTCCCTTCAACAATGCTCAATCGAAAGAAGAATTAGTTGCACAGTTCATTAAAACAAAATAAAGAACGGGGACTGGTGCGCCAGTGGCGATACCGGCGCAGCCAAATTCGGATCGGGACATTAACTTGGAGCACTAATCGCCTAGCAGCTTGCTTAATTGAACATACATCTTAAGTCAAGCGAAAGAAAAACTGAAAATGTGTCGGGAAGTAAAAAAAACACGTGGGAGCAGAGAACAAGGTGACAATGGGAAACTTCGGTGGATCAACTTCCCGCCTTCCTCCCACCCCCTGAATCCATGCGGAATTTTTTACTTTTAGCTTAGGGTTTCGAGCTGCTCCTCCAATGCCATGATTTGGCGATCTGCTAGTACGGCTACTTCCTCCCTCTTTTTCCCTAATATCCATGCTGATTTGATTTTTTGGCTTAGGGTTTCGAGCAGCTTCTCGGGCGATTAATGTACTTGTGATGCAAAGATTTACAGGCAAATTTCCGATCCTCCTTAAAACGAACTCATCAAAACTAATAAGCTGTCGGGCGCTAACTACCCGCCAGTTTCTGGCTATGAAAAAGCGAATTGTCAACTACATATTTGTGGTTACATAGGGCTGTCATTTCTCATTCGAATCTGAATGCTAACGGATTTGAATATAGATTCTATTAAGGTAGAGTAATTGTCCTGGACTATTCTGGACAAAATTTAGAGCACTAGATTAGGAAGTATAATAATAGAGGGCGGAGATTATTTCAAATTTATTTATTTCTTATTTTGGTTTCTTCTCTTCATAAGATGTCAGATGTGTTTGAAAAAAGTGTATGGTTACGGTCGTTATAAAACCAGTGATAAACATACAAAGTGTAACAAGAAAAATGATAATGGAATCACTATCAATTAAGAAAATAAAATTGTAAATGCACTAACCATCTTGATTGTAATACCTCTTATACCATAGTAAAAGAGCAACGCTTTGCATTTTTAACATCTTAACCAATTTTAAAAAAAACACCATTGACAATATTAGCAACTTAAGTTGACGTAGTACCTCTAACCCCAAAGCAAAACCTACACCTAACAGGTTTTTAAAATCACCGTTGTGAAATGATAATTACTAGCAACATAAGTAGATGAGATACCAAATGTGTCTTTTGTCCTCTGTATACACTTACACAGTGTTTGTAACAATTCTATTCGTATAGGCTTTGAAAAACTTTTCTAGCACACATTATATAATAGACCTACGTTAGCATAACCAAACACCACAGATTCATTAATGAAACGCCTGGGACATGTTCAATTTATACATGTGTACAAATAACGTCTTGAATGGAACTAAACACCATAGTTCTCATTATGGCACACCTGCACGTGTTCAATAAGTACATGTGTATCAACTAGAGTTGGTGTTCATAACAATACTATCCGTAAAGAAACTAGTATTATTTTCTAGCAGACATATTGTATTACACTTACATTAACTTAAACAAAGTACATCACAGATTGCATATTGAAACACCAATGACACATTTACAATGTACCATATGTAATATCTTTCATTTAAAAAAAATTGTAACTATAAATTATTATATAATCAGTTTTATAATATACCATGTATCAGTGTACAAACACCAGTATTACTTTAACATAAGACCTTTCTATCATGACTTAAAACTTAAAACCACCTTACGAAATACCTACAAACTGAACTTTAAATAGCTTCACATATGTAAATAAAAACCACAATTAAAATATTATAAGCGAAAAAAGTTTATGTTGTACCAAAAAACATATGTAAAAGTACCATGTTATTTATAAGCGAGACACCTAACACATGTTCAATATATATCATGGTACACATACCATCATTTGGTTAAATTACGACCTTCCCATAGTAAAACAAGTACTCGTAAAATCAGCATGAGTCTAATAATTAATATAAATAACTTTCATAAAGCATATAAATTAGAAATCTCATGTTTTCTTATTTTGAATAAGTAAATATTATTCAACAAATAATTAAAAATGATGATAAATTAAAAAATGTAGAAACTAAAGAAAAAAAGAATATAATTCAATATCAAAAGTTATATTGCTTGCATAATTATAATAATTAATTGTAAGAAACTATACATGATTATAAAACTGTCTCACAACATACCAAAGTACAGTTTTACACATACCAACATTTAGTTAAATAAAGACCATTTGATAGTAAAATAAGTACATAATGCTGTAAAATCAGGTTCGATGAATTTTGTAATTAATATACATTTGTTACTTAATTTAACTAAGGCAATATTATTCAACAAAATATATAATCCCATGAATTTAGTATGAATAATCTTTAAATAAAAAGCACCATATATTTACTAATTATAGAGGGATGTTTAAGAAAATGTGTAACAAAAGTTAAAAAAAATCTAGATTAATAGTTATATTTTTTAAAAATATATCTTCAAGAAAGTTACATCATAAATATAGTAGGTAAGTTACCACAAAATAATGCTACTTATCATAATTTATTTGTTAAAAATTACAAATAAATAACAAAACTAGTCCAGGACATTCAGGAAAGCCTTGTGAGTCCAGGAGGGAATCCAATAACCTTTTTGGGTACGTTTGAATTGAGTCGGGTCGGTTACAGGTCTGATCTGCCAACATAATTTCAAATAACAATCTGAAATATTTGAAAAAAACGAAAGCAAATATTCCTTCTCCTACCATAGCATGTGGGACATAAGACATAACTCTAATCTCTTCTCTAACTCCACTACTGTTGTCAATAGAATTCTTATGGAAGAATGTTTCACAATTGGAGAAAATGCCTCATGGTAATCAATTCCCTCCTTCTATGCATACCCTTTGGCCACAAACCTAGCTTTGTAGCGGACACTGTTTTCACATGGAGTTCCTTCTTTCTTTGCAAACACCCATTTGCAGCCACCTTATTCCCCTTCGGAAGTTGTGCCAACTTCCATGTGTTGTTCTTGTGAAGAGAATTCATCTCTTCTTTCATAGAACCTTTCCACTCCTTACTTTCTGGGTTTTGATTTGCTTCTTGGAAAGTAGGTGGTACCCTTTCATCTACAACTGGAAGTGCATAAGTCATCCGCATAGCGAGCATGTTTGCGGATCTCTCTTCTGAGTCTTTCATCTGCAATCGAATATGATTCTACTGTTGGAGCTTCCACATCTAACTCATTTACTCCTTGAGAGTCACTATCCTATTCAACCAATTGGTATAGCATGTTTCCTCAAACTCCACCTACTTCAGTGCTTTCTTCACCTGCTTCTGAGTTCCCTCTATCTGAATGGAGTCTAATTTCACCTTTTGCCACAACGCATATTCATTAAACGTAACATCTCTGCTAATGGTTGTTTTATTTGCCTTTAGACACCACAACCGGTATCCCTTTACCCCAGGAGCAATTCCCATAAATAGAGCCTTCTGTTCCCTTGGACCCAATTTTGATTCCGATAAGAATACATGTTCTTTTATAGGCTAATATTCCTAATTTAATTTATTTAAAAATATATTAACAAACCTTAATAATCTCCTGTAAAATCTATTCTAGCTCATAAAACTATCAATATTTAATTTTAAATCATAAAACCAACACTATCCATTGACTGAAGTTCTCTTAAATTACTATCGGGACAAAATCTTAACAACCTACATAAAAAATTAAGAGTAAATTACTCGGAACCCCCTTGAGGACTTGGAATAATACAATTAACCCCCTTGTGTTTATCATAATTATTGGTTTCCACCTTGAGGTTACAATATCTCTTACTATGAACCCTCGAACTATAACTCTAGTATCAAGATGTTAACTACGTGTTAACCCGTCAGCTTAATCACATTAATAATGACAGGCTTGACGAAAAACACTGCTTAATCCACATTGTTATTTTCCTAAAAACGTCAACCCTCCCTCGAAAATGCATCTGAAGTGGGATGAGAGAGAGTTAGACGATGTTAATTAAGCAATTTTGTTGTCCGGTCTGGTATTATAAATGTGACTAAGCTGACAAGTCAACACGTAGTTAACTTCCTGATAACAAAGTTATAGTTCGGGGGCTCATAGTCAAAGTATCTTAGCCTCAAGGTGGTTACCAATAAATATGTTAAACACAAGGGGGTTAATTGTATTATCCCAAACCTCAAGGGAGTTCCCAGTTTTACTCAAAAATTAATTAAAGCGCATCTCTTCAATCTTCAAAACTTGTATGGGGCACATTTACCCAAAAATCCATATACACTTCTCACCATCTTCCTCTACAATTATGGTGCACATCTCACCAATAATCTATCTGAGGAGCACATCTCTTCTTACTTCAAAAATTATTATTTTTTTCTTCTACGAACTAAACCATCTCATGCACTCAATAAAAAAAGAATAGATTTTATGATTTGAAATTAATTATTGTTTAGTTTTATGTGGTAGAATAGATTTTGGACAAATCCCTAGAATCTTCACGAGATGAGATTTTGGATTCAAACCTATCAAGGAATTGTGACCAGAAGTTTCTCCATAAGTCTTTGAGACGGAAGCATCTCACCAAGAAGCTTAATTACGTTGGAGATCGATAAGATTCGACTTCCACACTCCTTAACATTATTAGATTTTTTCATTCTGACCATCTTAAATTCTCCTTTGAGATTCAGAATTTGCATCAATTTGGTTTTGACTATTACCTTCAAGTTCTTCCTGGAGCATCTCCCATGTCTCTTTTGCAGATTCACAAGCCATTATGCAAGTGAAATCTTCTTCAGGTATTGCCTAATGTATGCAAGATAAAGCCTTTGGAATCTTTATCATTTCTTCTTCATATCTTTTCGTATGTGTAGTAGATGGATTTGACCGTAAAACTTAAAACCCGTTTCCATGACTTCACACAAATTGAAAGCTCATGGATATGATTCCATTCGAATGACCCATGAATGACAATTCTTATCAGAATAGGAATATTGAAATTTGATGTCATCACTCAAACTCAAAACTTTTTCACACAAGTTCACTCACTTTTTTTTTGATCTCAACTATTAGAAAATATTTCTTCCCCTTATCTGGCTCTGATATAATAATAAGGATAAATAAAGGAAGAAGAATACGAAACCTTTTTCCATTGAATACATGTCCTTTTATAAACTGATATTGAAATACCCCAAACTTACTAAACAAGGATTAAATATCTAATCACATTAATTAAGGCCTAAACATGCCTTAAAAGTCAACTGAGAACAACAGTGGTCAACACAAAACAAGATGTTGCACCCTTTGACTGTTAAGGGTAAATAAATACCCAGATGAACTATGTAGGACCCAAAAATTTGTCCTAAGCATATTAAAACATTACTAAACATATTATAATTGTTGGGCAACACTCCAACACAAAGAACAAGCACTTTCATGCTTCAAGGTCAAAAAGGGCAAAAATGTGCTCTAAGAAACCTTAAAGGTCTAATGACCTCTAAATGATATAAAATTGAGTTACATGATCAAATGTCATGTAAGGAAAACAACAAGACCTTTGTCAAAGAAAACAGAGCTCAGAAACACCAGGCAACACAAAATGTGCGCTAAAACTCCTTAAAGCACGTTTTTGTGAAATTGTCTTTTAAATTAGTTTTAAATGGGCTAAAAGGTTATAATTACCTTTAAATATAATAAAATATCATATTATATGATATTAGGAATTTAATTCCAGAAATTTACGAATTTTTACAAATTTAATATTAAAATATTAATAAAACCCTAATGTGGGGCCCGTTTGGGTCAACATTGACCAAGTTGGTCAATGTTGACCATTGACCACGAATTGAGCCACATAAAATCGATGGAATGAGTCTCTTAATAGACCAAGAGACAAAACCCATGTGACAAATAAAGAGATTCCTTTGCTTTTGCATAAAATAAGGAAAAAAAGTAAACTTTACCTAATAAAACAAAAGTTGTCTCACCCCTTGTCTTCCCATGTGAGAGCCAGCCGATTTTGGAGTCTCATTTCCTCCTTGTTACACGGTGCTCCAAGGCTAGCAAGAACAAGACAAACAAAGATGACTCATCTTACAATAATTGAACTAAAGTAACATTATTTGTCCATTTTTTATTCAAATTGGAGTCAATCATGCACCCACCTTCTCAATCAAGGACGGCTGCCCCTTGTCATTGTCTCCACCGAATTTCCCTTCAATTATCAACACCAATCAATTGGTGATGAGTCACCAAGTCACTTAAATCATAAAAAATGCAAAAAAATGTGTTTTAAGCAAATTAGGTCATTCATTCTCATTAGTCCCATTCCAACCGTGGGACTCCTGGCCAAACTATCTCCTTGGCTTCCTCTCAACCGTAGGTAAGCACTCCAAGCACCATTGATGAGAGTTCATGCTCTAGGTAAGCTCCTAAGGCATAAAAATGCCCATTTTCTTCATCTTTCTTTCCTTTTTCGATTGATCTTGACTCCAACCTTTTCTATACATCTATGTAGAGTGTTTTGGAGGTTAAATGAAGTGTCATTCTCGGTCATAACAAGATCTAAGGAGAAAATTTCAAGTCTTGACCATTTAAGGTAAAAATGTGCTTTAAGCTCATATCTTTTGATTCCCTTCAAGTTCGGCTGTGAAACTTTGTTCCTAGCCTTATTTTCTTATCCTTTTCATGTGGAATCTGTTGGTTAGCCATTTGGAGCAAAGGTGGCCGAGATCCAAAGGAAATACCCTCTTTTAAGGCATTTTTCCAAGGTAAAACCTAATAACAAGGTAGTTTTGTGAGATCTAGCTATTTCCTATGTCAATATGGTGGATCTAACACCTTGTGGTGTGTTTGATTCAGGCTGAAACCATCTTGAACTCTCCTTGCATTCTTAAGGTGATTTTTGCCTTAAATCTTACATTGAATTACTTCTTATGGTTAGATCTTGCTTGGAGACTAACTAGGCCTTGTTCTCTGTTTGAAAACATGTAAAACAAGCTGTGGAGAATTTCTACTTAAGGTGGCCGAACCAAACAAGGTTCTATCTAGGTTAAATCAAGTTATAAATTACTTAAAACCTTAACTTGTTACATTAATACAACTTTAAGCTATTCCTAATTAATTGCCGTGAGTGAAGAGGTGAAATAAGGTCTTGTTTGACCTTAAAATGTTTAAGGAATGGTTTAATAAATTTTATAACTAATTAAACAAGCATAAATGTCAAATTTAAGACATTATGTGGAAGTTTGGTAAATAAATGAAAATTATATGGTGAGGCCGAAATTTTATATGTATTTTGGGACATTTATGTGTAATTTATTTTGCAAGCCAATGTTTTTAATAAGGCCTTGTATTTTAGGCCATTTTATTTATGCATTTACAAGCTTTTAATTAAGTTTAAGTAGTATAAATGCATTACCGAAAATAAATGGGGTATTAGGTGTAATTAAATTAAATTTGAGGGCTTTATAAAAATAAGGCCGAAAATTAGAGGTAAAAAGGAGTTAAAATAAAGTTTATAAGATTTTATAAAGTTTTAGGGTTAAATGGTGATTTCTAGAAAGTTTGGGTGCAAACCGTAATTATAAGGAATTGGTGGTCAAGGAAATATTAAGGTGGTCAACCTTGACCATATGATAGGTTTTGACCAAATTAGATAAGTTAAATAACTTATTTAAGGTGTTATAATAAGATAAGTATCTTATGGTAATATTTTTATAACATATGTGGTGAATATGTTATTACCGAAAACTAAGGGTGTAAATGGTATTTTAAACACCCATGGGCTATTAGGAATTTTTAGGAATTTATTTGGTGGATTTTGGAATTAAAATGAACTATATATGTATAATATATAGTTATTATGTCATTATGACACTTTGGAGAAAATAGATGGTGGAATGGTAATACCAAAAGTATATGGGTTAATAAGGATATTTATAACCCTTTGGTGGAATTTGGTGATTTTTAGAATTATTAAGAGAATTTATTAAGATATGTGTATGAAATATGGTTTTAATGATATGGAAGAACTATATGTTATAAATAGGGCCAAATGGCAATTATAGAATAGCACAAGGGCTGTTCGGAATTTACAAAAAATAACCATAGGTTATACTCTTTTATAAGTTAGAAATGTTATATTAAATGGTATATATAACATGGTAAAAAGAAAGGGGTGATTTTGTAAATAAAGGAAACTATGATTTATGGAAAAGAATAAGATTTTCTTATGGTGCCTAAGAGGCAATAATAAATAGTTTTGTATAAAGACTATAGGTTATAAGTTAAAGGGAATAAAATATCACACAGTATGGTATTAGTATATGGTATAACATTACATAATGTTATGTGGTCAAAACGGAATTTAAATTAAGTTAAGGGCTATACTGAGTTAATAAGAGTTGAGAGATGAATTTTAGACTAAGGTCTATAATGTTATAAATGTTATGACAATGATATGGTTTATGGAATTAATATAAGGAAGGGTACTCACATAAATAATGTGACAAACTATAAATAAATGAGATTTATAAACTAAGGTGTTTATGGAATAAACCTTAGGAGTTGTAATTATACAACATAAGATGTTACATGATATTAGGATAATAATCTTAATATAAGTTGTATAATATAATACAACTAATGGGAATAATCATCTAATAAAAGATGATGAAAAGTAACATAAAATATAAGAGTTTTTAAACTCATGGAAGTTACCTACGTGGTAAATATATACATACACAAGAGTAATGTATATAAGGTGGATATATATTTGGTTGGAAATCCTATGATTTAATGGTGGTGGTTATTTAAAAAAAATAAAAAAAAATAGTTACGAACTATAAGTTATGAGTTTTGGAAGCAAATATTATTTGCTAAAGATAAAGGGATTATACAACATGTCGAATTATGAAGGATGGTGGGAAAATAAAACAATACGAAAGAGAATACAATAAAATAAATGATACAATAAGAAAAAGAATATAATATAATATAATCATGCATGCATACATGCAACTATGGGTTACGTACCTAAACTAGATGATGGATAAGATTAAAAAGGAAATAGTGAATTAAACTTAACAGTTGAAATATTATGACGTACGCGTTATAAGTAACAAAACCGACTGTTTTGAGAAACCCGTAACGAACAACTGTAGAAAACAGGGGTGAACTGTCGGGGTTACTTATTATTCGGAGATACCGGATGTAGTTAGTCATGGAGACTGACTTATAGTTTATTACCGTTTAGATTGTACCTCTGACAAGACGCTCGACGAGCTAGCGGACTACACGGAGCATAGGATCTTGCTGATTCATACTCCACCGTAATACAATCAGGGTGAACGGTATGTAAAGGGGTTTGATCCGAGTTGTCCTAAGGTTGCTCCTTGGGCTCGGATTTGGTTGATATAACTTGTATGTTGTTATGTGTCTCTGATTGTCTCTGAGGGCTTCCTCAGTTCAGACTTCTGTGTGATCTGTGATACGATTGTTGTCTGAATGTGTTAATTAATATGCATGAATTGTATATTTATAGCTGCTTATTATTTACTGTTGTTGAGTTAACAGTATTGGTTCGTATATATGAACCAATACATAAAACGAACTAGCGGCTATGGTGCTATCTTATATGAATATAGGAACGTAAGTAAAACGTTGTAGCACTATGATAATAACATATACATATTATCTGAGACTTTTGTACGGAGCATTGGCCTTTCTATACGCCGCTCTCGTATCTAACACTGGATCCCGAGTTTACAGACTCCGGATTGGACTAATGACCTTAGTCTGCTGTGTTAGAAAATTTGGTAATGCGATGCGATGGTATAATTAATTAATTAATGGAATGGAAGTAAAGCCAAGAGGATGTGGCTCTTGGTGCGCGCTGTGATCACAAAATGATACCAGGATGTCCGCGTACGGGTCCGTAAGTATCAAGAAAATTTCCCGTGAGCTAGAATGGCTCGTTGGTCGGAGACTCTACCGTTGGAGTGGCTACTGCCGTGGGTGACCCGCCATAATATATGGGTAACTAGAGACATGTCGTTTTAACGAGACATTGTCACTAGGTATAACTGAACAACTAAAACAATTGAGACTTATACAGTGGCGAACAATACCATGGACGAGACTAAATACTTGTTTATTATTCTCGTTGTTTCGCTTTGTTGTTCATTGGTTATACTAGTGGTTATTTTATTGTGTGTTGATGGTTGGATGGAGCCTACAAGGCCAAGGTAAATTAAATATGAACACTGTACGCTACGGCGAATGTACATTGTACATTATATTGTTATTGTTCGATACGTTCGATATATAGTTGGGGATTGTGTTATTAAATGATTGTGGATTGGATGGATGGTTCAATATCTATGAATATTTGGATGGATGAATATGTATATTATACATGTTTATTTCAGTATTGTTATAACTGTAAAATGGTAAAGCATGAAACCGACCTAATAATAAGATGGTTAAAATGACAAGTGACCATTAGGGTCCAGGCCCAGCATACTCAGCGTCTATCGCTGATACTACACCATTTCAGGTTGTTGATCATTGTCGGAGCTGAAGAGCAGGAACAGGGTAATTGGAGATGTTGTATAGTAATGAAGATGGTGTATGGTCTTATGGTAAGGTTATGTATTTTTCAGGATTGGGTAGACGCTCACTGGTCGAAGTTTATGGATTATGGATTTAGTATGATGTATAGGAATTTCTCGTTATCACTGCGGTTAGCAGTTTATTTGTATTGGAAGTTGGATGTAGTTTGGCTGCGTTGCTCGCATGGGCGAGTAACGGCCGGTGACACCCGAGTGAGTTTTGTAATTGTTATTTATTTTTCCGCTGCGAGACGTTTTATTTATTGCTACGTGAGAGATTATATCGTGATTATGGAGAGGGGTGTTACAAAAGTGGTATCAGAGCGGAGTACCGCTCTGATGACGAGATAATAGGTTAAGACAGTGAGCTTAGGACTTGGGAAATTATGGGAAACATTTGGGAAGTACGAGACGATTCGTCTTAGAAAGATACTGTGTCTAGTAACGCAAATTGCGTGACAGGTTAGCCTTAAGGCAACTTAATATCTTGGTTGTGTACGGTAATTTACCGAGTATTTATGTGACATACTGTACTACAGATGTCTGGTGGAACTAGAGGGTGTGGTACTGGAAGAGGTGGAGGCGGTGACCCCGGCATTACAGGAGTTGCTGAGACGGTTAGCCGTTCTTGCACAGCTGGGTACTCAATAGGAGGAGCACCAGCCCACCTGCCACAGCCCAGGGAAACGAACTGGCTGAAGTCAGTTAGCGAGACCCGACCACCTACATATTCTGGGGAACCAGACCCCGTAGCTTTGGAGCGTTACATTGTTGACATGAGAAAGCATACGAAGCTTTACGTACCTGACGACAAGAGGTCGCCATTGCTGCTTCCATCTGAAGGATGCAGCCAGTACTTGGTGAAGATTGGTCAAGGACCATCACCTGGCTACGCCCGACTTTTCATGGGCTGCCTTTGTCGAGTTGCTGAGAGGGAAGTACTACCCAGCACATCTCAAACAGAAGAAGCGCCAGGAGTCAGAGACACTGACCCAAGGAGGTCTGACCGTGGATGAGTATTACGCTCGATTCATTGGTTCGCTGGACTCCTTCCTGTGGATTACTCAGAGACCGTGAAGGTCGAGAAATTCCGGGGAGGACTATTATTTTGCATTCAGATGGCGATGGGTGCTACCCTCTACACTACCATCCAAGTACTAACATGAAAGCCATAAAATTCTTTACTTACTACATTACCAATTAACTTTGTGAGAACTTACCAAGAGATTCCAGGAGTGTTATGAGGCTGCCTCGAGGACGGAGCTAATGCTCCAGACTCGGGAAGAGACTCTTGGGGCAAAGAAGAGAAAGAACCCCGAAGGAGAGTCTGAGGATGGAGGAGCATCTTCAGGCAATAGCCAGAAGAAGGGGAAGTAAGGACTTATCCATTCTAAATTTTACCATATTAAATACCTTTAGGAATGCTGACCCGAAACCTTTAACAAGAAATTCTTTAAAAAGAAAGGGCAGCAGGGTCACCAGGGAAAGAAAGGGAAAGAGCCCGTCCTTCGGTTGACCGGCCCAACTATAGACGCTAAGCCTCTGAGATCTACACCTCCTAAGGGTGAGAACACCTACCTCTTAAATTCAAATATAATCTTAACCTCTATATCAAAGATTTTAACTTAAACTTAAATACTACTATCAGGCACCGAAGCCCCAGCGCCACTTTTACTGTAAGCGTTGTGGGAAGGACCATCCTGGGGTCGACTGCGAAGGCCGCAAGGTCGAGTGTCGGTGCTGCCACAAGGAGGGCCATAAGGAATTTGAATGTTGGATAAACCCAGAGAGCCGTAATTACAGGCCACCAAAGAATACTCAGAAGACCTCAGCTGGAGGATCTGGAGTACCACGAGGCGTCAGATGGCCAGACATCTACTGATGCTGGAGCCTATAGAGACAAGGGAGTAGATAGGGCATGAGTACCCTAACTCCATGAGACCGCTGGTGGAAGACTTTGTTTACTTACTATGTTGTGTGCTTACCTTGAATGTTAGAAGGAACTATGTTATAAGAATGTGGGAGTGTGTCATTGACCACTCGCCTTTGTGTAAGACTTTGGGATTAGTTTGTGTACTCAGTACCTATAAGCTTTAAACCTTGACGGATATACATATGAACAGGATGTTTATGCTTACATTATCATGTAGCAATACTCAAATGACGTAGAGTCAATGAGTCCGGGAATTACTGAACCAGATTTTCCACCTGCATGGCGCACTTGCTAATGCAAGCGTTATGACCAGTAAACCACTGAAATTTCCATCTGCCTTGCGCACTTGCTATAGCAAGTGCAGCAATAGCAACGACAACAGTAACAGCAACTGCAAATGCAACTGCAACAACTACTACTTTTTAGTCTTTTATTATACATATACCAAAAAAAAATGTTTTTCAAACGTTTTCACACAAACCCTGAGATTAGAAACCTATGCAACTATGGAAGGACTGTTAGTCCAACCACTGCAACTGGAGGAAATTTTACAGCCACTGTAATGGTAAACCACACCAGTTTAATTGTTTGGGAATGTTCAGACATGGCTTATTAGCCATATACCATCAGTGTATACCGCATTTAATGCTAATCACTACGAGTGATAAATGTTTAGTCCTTATGGACAAGCATACCCTTTGTAGATGCACCACCGTCAGTGAGGATGGTTGGGAAGTGGAGAGCCAAGTTGCTCAAACTATTATGCAATCTGCAATATATCCAATTAAACGAATGAGGGAACAAATATGATACTATGGAGGTGATATGATCATGATAAACAGGAAGAAAAAGGAATATGTATTGTACTCAGTGAGACCGAGTTAGGAGAACCGGGTTTGCTAAATGTAGCACAGATTTTACTTACACCGAGCTAAATAACGCCGGTTAGTGACACGAATTACTACTGATACCACCAGGGCAATAACACTTATTACCAAATAACCGATACCATGAACTATTAAACAAAAGGGGGGAGAAGAAGAGAAAAAAAAGGATATCCATCAGAGGGAGATTGACAACAGAATACTTCACAATAAACCGTGTGACAGACATTACCAGTTTACTAAACGAGACATGGGACGACCGCACTCCGTTAGGAGCATGTGGGCCTGACAGACTTATTTATAAGTTAGTCGGGTAAGTAGTAATGTATCAGTACGGTACCCCATGCAAGTAGACAAGTAGTGTTAGGAACACGAGAAGTAGTCAACTCCATTCTACGGACAGTAAGACGGATTACCTCGAAGATGGACGAGAAGAGCCGCAGTTAAACCAACGGGCTAAAGAAATCAAGAATTTTCAACAGAGAACAGTAGACAATATACATTGAAGACAGGGAAACAATTCAAGGACAGAAACCCAAAAAAAAAACAGGAAAACCCGTTATGGACGGATAATATGTAGAATCCTCATAAGGATCGAGTAAATTATTACAATCTAGAGGAAATCTACCAGATGATATGGATATAAACGCGTGACTACGCAAGGAGAAAAGATAAAGCTATATGATAGCAGAAACCTTGCTCAAGGAACAGTGGATTTGGAATGTACCACTCACAGGATAATTCGCACATCTTTTCTATTTGCCTCATTGGATATTAGCTGTTGAGCGTTTACGCCTCTGCACTCTGTATGACTGAGTGTTTTGGTATTGCACGTGTGCAGTTATTAATCTAGTGGGAATGCAGAAAGATAAAGTGGATATCAACACGAGTGTGTTAAAAAAAAAGAAGAGAACTACAACAGTGTGTTACTCCGGAACAAAACCACCAGGAGACATGGATGACAAACATCATCTTTATGGACATATAGGCTGGTACGTCTTAGTATTACAAAGACAGTACAAAGAGCACTAAGTACTAACAGTAGCCAATGTCATATTACATCTCAAACTGAATGTCAGTGAGAGAAGATACACGCATGTATGCTAGTGATCCAAACGAGTGGATTCCCAGCAAAAAAAAAGAGGCAAATTGAGCATATGTTCATGGGTCTGCACCTCATACGGAGCGAGTGGGCCCATAAGAATAAACTTGGGAGAGAGCACAAATAGATTAGTGCCTCACCCTTTATGTATTGTGGAGCCCAGAAGGGCTAGAGTCATACCCGTCTCTCTGATATGAGGATAATCCACGAGTTGGTAAACTCTTCGAGAGCCAACTATCCAGCGCTCCTTGTTGAGCGGCTGTGGTATACTTGTGGGGTACGGGGGTGTAACCCTTTTTAAGGGGGGTAGAGCCTCTTGGCTGTGCACATGTGTGCACTAAGTTTTGGTTGTTTAGTATGCATTGCATACAAAGAATTGGTGGTGTGCGGGGCATACAAGGTTGTTTGTTTAGTATGCATGGTATACAGTGAATTGTTTCGTATGCATGGCATACAGTGAATTGGTTTTGTTGGTTATGGTTGGTACGCGGGGCGTGCGTTGTTTGGTTTGTTTGTAATGTGCACTTGAATGTATGTATCTTATGAGATACTTGCTTGAATGATTGTATGTACACCATGTGTGTAACACTTTTCTTATGCTATTTGTGATATGTATTCATATTGCTTTATAGAATGACTACATATGGTATCGCCTAGATACGAAATGAATCATTAGATATGGAATGTGGAACAATGGAATGTTATGGACACCTCAGGAAGGTTGTCAGGACTTGTAGAACTGATAGGAAATGATGATGCTGATGGATCACCTATATCCATATATGATTGAACTAACGCCACAACGTGATGGCTATGTGCTGTATAAGCGCAATACGATGTATGTAAATGATATATCACATAGATATACATTATGGGAATAATGGGTAGTTATACATTTATATGCTTACCTATTTAATTGAGAGACTTCGGGACGAAGTCTTTTTAAGGGGGGTAGATTGAAATACCCCAAACTTACTAAACAAGGATTAAATATCTAATCACATTAGTTAAGGCCTAAACATGCCTTAAAAGTCAACTGAGAACAACAGTGGTCAACACAAAACAAGATGTTGCACCCTTTGACTGTTAAGGGTAAATAAATACCCAGATGAACTATGTAGGACCCAAAAATTTGTCCTAAGCATATTAACACATTACTAAACATATTATAATTGTTGGGCAACACTCCAACACAAAGAACAAGCACTTTCATGCTTCAAGGTCAAAAAGGGCAAAAATGTGCTCTAAGAAACCTTAAAGGTCTAATGACCTCTAAATGATATAAAATTGAGTTACATGATCAAATATCATGTAAGGAACACAACAAGACCATTGTCAAAGAAAACAGAGCTCAGAAACACCAGGCACACAAAATGTGCGCTAAAACTCCTTAAAGCACGTTTTTGTGAAATTGTCTTTTAAATTGGTTTTAAATGGGCTAAAAGGTTATAATTAACTTTAAATATAATAAAATATCATATTATATGATATTAGGAATTTAATTCCAGAAATTTACGAATTTTTACAAATTTAATATTAAATATTAATAAAACCCTAATGTGGGGCCCATTGACCACGAATTGAGCCACATAAATTGAAGGAATGAGTCTCTTAATAGACAAGAGACAAAACCCATGTGACAAATAAGAGATTCCTTAGCTTTTGCATAAAATAGGAAAAAAAGTAAACTTTACCTAATAAACAAAAGTTGTCTCACCCCTTGTCTTCCCATGTGAGAGCCAGCCGATTTTGGAGTCTCATTTCCTCCTTGTTACCGGTTCTCCAAGGCTAGCAAGAACACAAACAAAGATGACTCATCTTACAATAATTGAACTAAAGTACATTTTTCCATTTTTTATTCAAATTGGAGTCAATCATGCACCCACCTTCTCAATCAAGGACGACTGCCCCTTGTCATTGTCTCCACCGAATTGCCCTTCAATTATCAACACCAATCAATTGGTGATGAGTCACCAAGTCACTTAAATCATAAAAAATGCAAAAAAATGTGTTTTAAGCAAATTAGGTCATTCATTCTCATTAGTCCCATTCCAACCGTGGGACTCCTGGCCAAACTATCTCCTTGGCTTCCTCTCAACCTTAGGTAAGCACTCCAAGCACCATTGATGAGAGTTCATGCTCTAGGTAAGCTCCTAAGGCATAAAAATGCCCATTTTCTTCATCTTTCTTTCCTTTTTCGATTGATCTTGACTCCAACCTTTTCTATACATCTATGTAGAGTGTTTTGGAGTTTAAAGAAAGTGTCATTCTCGGCCATAACAAGATCTAAGGAGAAAATTTCAAGTCTTGACCATTTAAGGTAAAAATGTGCTTTAAGCTCATATCTTTTGATTCCCTTCAAGTTCGGCTGTGAAACTTTGTTCCTAGCCTTATTTTCTTCTCCTTTTCATGTGGAATCTGTTGGTTAGCCATTTGGAGAAAATGTGGCCGAGATCCAAAGGAAATACCCTCTTTTAAGGCATTTTTCCAAGGTAAAACCTAATAACAAGGTAGTTTGTTGAGATCTAGCTATTTCCTATGTCAATATGGTGGATCTAACACCTTGTAGTGTGTTTGATTCAGGCCGAAACCATCTTGAACTCTCCTTGCATTCTTAAGGTGATTTTTACCTTAAATCTTACATTAAATTACTTCTTATGGTTAGATCTTGCTTGGAGACTAACTAGGCCTTGTTCTCTGTTTGAAAACATGTAAAACAAGTTGTGGAGAATTTCTACTTAAGGTGGCCGAACCAAACAAGGTTCTATCTAGGTTAAATCAAGGTATAAATTACTTAAAACCTTAACTTGTTACATTAATACAAGTTTAAGCTATTCCTAATTAATTGCCGTGAGTGAAGAGGTGAAATAAGGTCTTGTTTGACCTTAAATGTTTAGTTTAAGGAATGGTTTAATAAATTTTATAACTAATTAAACAAGCATAAATGTCAAATTTAAGACATTATGTGGAAGTTTGGTAAATAAATGAAAATTATATGGTGAGGCTGAAATTTTATATGTATTTTGGGACATTTATGTGTAATTTATTTGCAAGCCAATGTTTGTAATAAGGCCATGTATTTTAGGCCATTTTATTTATGCATTTACAAGCTTTTAATTAAGTTTAAGTAGTATAAATGCATTACCGAAAATAAATGGGGTATTAGGTGTAATTAAATTAAATTTGAGGGCTTTATAAAAATAAGGCCGAAAATTAGAGGTAAAAGGAGTTAAAATAAAGTTTATAAGATTTTATAAAGTTTTGGGGTTAAATGGTGATTTCTAGAAAGTTTGGGTGCAAACCGTAATTATAAGGAATTGGTGGTCAAGGAAATATTAAGGTGGTCAACCTTGACCATATGATAGGTTTTGACCAAATTAGATAAGTTAAATAACTTATTTAAGGTGTTATAATAAGATAAGTATCTTATGGTAATATTTTTATAACATATGTGGTGAATATGTTATTACCGAAAACTAAGGGTGTAAAATGGTATTTTAAACACCCATGGGCTATTAGGAATTTTTAGGAATTTATTTGGTGGATTTTGGAATTAAAATGAACTATATATGTATAATATATAGTTATTATGTCATTATGACACTTTGGAGAAAAATAGATGGTGGAATGGTAAATACCAAAAGTATATGGGTTAATAAGGATATTTATAACCCTTTGGTGGAATTTGGTGATTTTTAGAATTATTAAGAGAATTTATTAAGATATGTGTATGAAATATGGTTTTAATGATATGGAAGAACTATATGTTATAAATAGGGCCAAATGGCAATTATAGAATAGCACAAGGGCTGTTCGGAATTTACAAAAAAATAACCATAGGTTATACTCTTTATAAGTTAGAAATGTTATATTAAATGGTATATATAACATGGTAAAAAGAAAGGGGTGATTTTGTAAATAAAGGAAACTATGGTTTATGGAAAAGAATAAGATTTTCTTATGGTGCCTAAGAGGCAATAATAAATAGTTTTGTATAAAGACTATAGGTTATAAGTTAAAGGGAATAAAATATCACACAGTATGGTATTAGTATATGGTATAACATTACATAATGTTATGTGGTCAAAACGGAATTTAAATTAAGTTAAGGGCTATACTGAGTTAATAAGAGTTGAGAGATGAATTTTAGACTAAGGTCTATAATGTTATAAATGTTATGACAATGATATGGTTTAGATGGAATTAATATAAGGAAGGGTACTCACATAAAATAATGTGACAAACTATAAATAAATGAGATTTATAAACTAAGGTGTTTATGGAATAAACCTTAGGAGTTGTAATTATACAACATAAGATGATACATGATATTAGGATAATAATCTTAATATAAGTTGTATAATATAATACAACTAATGGGAATAATCATCTAATAAAAGATGATGAAAAGTAACATAAAATATAAGAGTATATTAAACTCATGGAAGTTACCTACGTGGTAAATATATACATACACAAGAGTAATGTATATAAGGTGGATATATATTTTGGTTGGAAATCCTATGATTTAATGGTGGTGGTTATTAAAAAATAAAAATAAAAAAAAATATAGTTACGAACTATAAGTTATGAGTTTTGGAAGCAAATATTATTTGCTAAAGATAAAGGGATTATACAACATGTCGAATTATGAAGGATGGTGGGAAAATAAAACAATACGAAAGAGAATACAATAAAATAAATGATACAATAAGAAAAAGAATATAATATAATATAATCATGCATGCATACATGCAACTATGGGTTACGTACCTAAACTAGATGGTGGATAAGATTAAAAAGGAAATAGTGAATTAAACTTAACAGTTGAAATATTATGACGTACGCGTTATAAGTAACAAAACCGACTGTTTTAGAGAAACCCGTAACGAACAACTATAGAAAACAGGGGTGAACTGTCGGGGTTACTTATTATTCGGAGATACCGGATGTAGTTAGTCATGGAGACTGACTTATAGTTTATTACCGTTTAGATTGTACCTCTGACAAGACGCTCGACGAGCTAGCGGACTACACGGAGCATAGGATCTTGCCGATTCATACTCCACCGTAATACAATCAGGGTGAACGGTATGTAAAGGGGTTTGATCCGAGTTGTCCTAAGGTTGCTCCTTGGGCTCGGATTTGGTTGATATAACTTGTATGTTGTTATGTGTCTCTGATTGTCTCTAAGGGCTTCCTCAGTTCAGACTTCTGTGTGATCTGTGACAAGATTGATTGTCTGAATGTGTTAATTAATATGCATGAATTGTATATTTATAGCTGCTTATTATTTACTGTTGTTGAGTTAACAGTATCGGTTCGTATATATGAACCAATACATATAAAACGAACTAGCGGCTATGGTGCTATCTTATATGAGATATGAGGAACGTAAGTAAAACGTTGTAGCACTATGATAATAACATATACATATTATCTGAGACTTTTGTACGGAGCATTGGCCTTTTCTATACGCCGCTCTCGTATCTAACACTGGATCCCGAGTTTACAGACTCCGGATTGGACTAATGACCTTAGTCTGCTGTGTTAGAAAATTTGGTAATGCGATGCGATGGTATAATTAATTAATTAAAGGAATGGAAGTAAAGCCAAGAGGATGTGGCTCTTGGTGCGCGCTGTGATCACAAGAATGATACCAGGATGTCCGCGTACGGGTCCGTAAGTATCAAGAAAATTTCCCGTGAGCTAGAATGGCTCGTTGGTCGGAGACTCTACCGTTGGAGTGGCTACTGCCGTGGGTGACCCGTCATAATATATGGGTAACTAGAGACATGTCGTTTTAACGAGACATTGTCACTAGGTATAACTGAACAACTAAAACAATTGAGACTTATACAGTGGCGAACAATACCATGGACGAGACTAAACTTGTTTATTATTCTCGTTGTTTCGCTTTGTTGTTCATTGGTTATACTAGTGGTTATTTTATTGTGTGTTGATGGTTGGATGGAGCCTACAAGGCCAAGGTAAATTAAATATGAACACTGTACGCTACGGCGAATGTACATTGTACATTATATTGTTATTGTTCGATACGTTCGATATATAGTTGTGGATTGTGTTATTAAATGATTGTGGATTGGATGGGTGGTTGAATATCTATGAATATTTGGATGGATGAATATGTATATTATACATGTTTATTTCAGTATTGTTATAACTGTAAAATGGTAAAGCATGAAACCGACCTAATAATAAGATGGTTAAAATGACAAGTGACCATTAGGGTCCAGGCCCGGCATACTCAGCGTCTATCGCTGATACTACACCATTTCAGGTTGTTGATCATTGTCGGAGCTGAAGAGCAGGAACAGGGTTATTGGAGATGTTGTATAGTAATGAAGATGGTGTATGGTCTTATGGTAAGGTTATGTATTTTTCAGGATTGGGTAGACGCTCACTGGTCGAAGTTTATGGATTATGGATTTAGTATGATGTATAGGAATTTCTCGTTATCACTGCGGTTAGCAGTTTATTTGTATTGGAAGTTGGATGTAGTTTGACTGCGTTGCTCGCATGGGCGAGTAACGGCCGGTGACACCCGAGTGAGTTTTGTAATTGTTATTTATTTTTCCGCTGCGAGACGTTTTATTTATTGCTACGTGAGAGATTATATCGTGATTATGGAGAGGGGTGTTACAGATATTCCTAATTTTAATTATTTAAATATATACTAACAACCTCTTAACAATATCATACAAAATCTATTCTACCACATAAAACTAAATAATAATTAATTTTAAATCATAAAACCAATAGATTGATCCTCAGGTCTCCGCCTTATCCAGGACTTAACGCTTGTCGAACCGTAAGATGGCTCTGATGGTTTTGAGGACGAGTACGGCCGCTAAGGGACATACATGTAATCAGGCTGCAGGAAGAAGGACGGAGTTGACTCAGTCTAAGCTATAGCCTGGCATTCGACCGAGACATTTGGGCCACGGGAATGTGAATTAGTGAAGGAACTTGTTGTTGACAGGTTTAAGTCAACTATTGACTCTTGCTCGTGGCTAAGTAGATGACTAGTCTTTCCCATGTATGGAACTTAATAGTGATCCCCTTGACCCAAATCGGGTTACCATAAGGGATCCCATTGAGATTTTTGCAACTCTTACAAACAAGAATTTCAACCAGGTACATATTATTTTAAATTCTTCTTTCGTATACCTTGCTTTGTGGGTATAATCCCTTCTACCTAGTCACAAGTATCAAACCCAACAAATACAACTAAAGGATGGAATTTTGAGACAACGAATGAATAGTGCAACAGATTGATAGAACGAAAATGATAAGCCTACAACTACAAGTGAGCAGCCTTGCCACATTTCAGGGCATTGTCGGGGATGTCAGCCTCAGTGCTGAGGCTGGGCTCATCATTCCAGTTCCTCATGTAAACTTCCTGGCCGAGGTACCGCCTATCCCAGATTGAAGATCTCAGATTCCACATCCCCTTGTTGCTCATTGCGACCAATATAGCAGTCCAAGATTTTGGGTAAACCTGCAATTTTGCAACCTTAATGAATAAGATAGTTGACCTAGTAATGAATAATTGATAATAGTTCATATCAGAAATTTCCCAATAATAATAGCTATATTAACCGTGAGAATAATGGAATTTCCATATTTTTACCTGGACAGTGAACCTAGAAGGACCGTCAGCCAAGTTGTACTTCTTTCTCAAATCAGGAGTCCACTGGTTTGAGTCATAACTGTGAACATAAGATTCATTATTAGAAAAATGATTCAAGTATAATAGCTTTCTCAAACCTAGAAAAATGCTCTAATCACGGGACAATACAACAAACAAGTTTTGTTTCCCTTTTAACAAGGAGTGGATATATAAGAGCTTTACCCAACAACCCAGAAAGTATTTCCATCAAGGTGCCAAGATTGCATTGTTTCTTCATTGTTTTGGAAGACTATCTCAATAAAATCATGAAGAGTGCAATTGAATACCGAAGTGCCCAAGATTGGAGAACCAGATCGAGGCTGGTCAGTGATGGTGTTGAAATCGAACACACCAGGAATTTTGTAGTAATCCGCTAGTTTCAAAGGAGTGGTCGGATTAATATAAGAGACTCCGTTCACTGCATATCTTGTTCTTCCATTGATTACTACCTTAGAATTTTCCAATATCAGATGTCTTGTGACAGGTACAGTTCCATAATGGAAAGATCCTTGTGGGTTTGGCCTCGCCGCATTAGCCGTTAAATTCAACCTTCAGGAAAAATCAATTAAAAGAAAGAAGAGAATATCATAGAGTTCCATCAATGATTTAAAGAAATCCATGAGGGAATCAGTAATCAATCGGCTTTCAAGCAAACCATACTGATTTGAGACAAAATTGCTGGATGCATGATTAAGTTTGTAGTAGTTAATTAATAAACATAAGTATCTCAACTTATGTACCTAATTGTCCGGGCTTGGTTCATAGACCATTGAACACCGTGGGGTGGTCCAGCAGGCAATGGGCCAGATGCTGGGGTACTCGATCCCCAATAATTAAGGATAGCAGTGGCCTTGAGGATGCGACTAGTAAACCGGGTGGTGGTAACAATGTGGTAATCTTTAACTGCCTCACTTAAGGTTACCAAGAAAGCTGCAGACTGACCGACATGGATATCAAGTGACTGGTATGTCTGTTGAAGTACATGGGATCCCTCCACTTCAACGAGCTTCATTGTATGGTTTTGGAATCTGATGTTGATTGAAGTCGTGCTGGCTGCATTAATTACTCTAAACAAATAGGTTTTTCCTGTAAATATCCCCATTTGATCCGTTCAGCATAATATACCATATATTACATTTTTTACTACTTAATATGTTATCAAAATGGAATTTAGTTTGCACTTGGCTGGCCAGAGAAAACAGAAATTTAGTTTGCACCTGGTTGACCAGAGAAAACAGTGTTTTTACGACGCCCATTGATGAGCAGGGCATTAGGAAACTTAAGGTCCTTTCCATTATCCAGCGCCTTTTGTAGTCTCTGGTATAACATAACAAACAAGTTATTGGATAGAAGATTGGAAGAATATCAATAAACCTAATAAAAAATAATCTTTCCCAAAAAAATCACAAGATTTTGTGAGAAATGGAAGTTAAGAAGAGTTCTGTCTTTCGAACCTTATGGTCAGATTGGAACCAATCACTAACGATAAGAGTAAATTCATCTGCTGGGTCAGGATATGGCTTAGGAATAACTGATCGCTTGTGGATGATTAAGGCACCAAACCCTCCAACTAATCTGTGTAATGCTGTCGATGGGTAGTACATGAAGGAACCAATCTGGTCTTTCGCTTGCATCTTGTAAGTATAGTTAGCTCCAGGAGGAATGGGACAGTTTGTCCCAAGAACTCCATCTTGCCATGACATTTTTCTCTGTTTTAACCCATGCCTGATTCGTGATAAAGTACCCATTGCCAAATAGACCAACCAAAGACAAGATTACAAAAAAAAGGGTACACATTTCAGGCATTAAACTTGCAACCCTTTATTATGACCATATGAAAAACAAACTTTGTATTACTTAAACAAGAAATTGGAAGAGAAACATTAATGTGAAACTAACCAAGTAATGAGGAAGGGCTCATCCAACTCATTGATAACATTAACAAACACATTGTCGTTGGTAACACAATCAATCTGTGGGCCAGGAAACTGTCCATTGATGAGGATTGCCTGGATAAAATAAAGAAAAGAGATAATCACCATTGAGAACTCAGAAAAGAAGAAAGAACATAAGATAAATCGTTTTTCTGTAAAGATCGAGATAAAACATTGCTTATCAAACAGAGAATAAGTACCCTTTGTGATTTCTTGAGGATTGAGACTTGTCCATATGTTGCTTTTAACTCGAAGACTTTATAAGCGTCTTCTGCCTGAACAAGAACAGTGATAGCCAATGCCAAAACCGTAACCACGAGAAATACCTCAGATCCTCTCATGTATGTTACGTCAAGAGTCCTGTCTGCTCAAAAAAGAAGAATCATCAATCCGCCTGTGTTTAACGCACTGAAGTATCTGTTACAGACTTATTCACTGTACAACAAACTATGTACTACTACCTCCGTCCCGTCATAAGTGTCCTGTTTGCTTTTTGGCACGTTTTTCCACCTCAATATTAAACATATAAGGTAAAATAATTTTATAAAACTAAATTTTGTATTATATAGTTTATCATATAAGGAATCATATGCAAAACTTAAATTTTCAAAATTAATTTATCTTATATGTTAAAAATTGAAGTCAAACGACATATCCAAACAGTAAATAGGACGGTCAAGTGGGACGGAGGGAGTATAAACGAGAAACACAGTTTCCTCTATACACAACAAAGCTCATATACTCTAACGACGCAAAATGAAGCTAAGGATCGATTGAGCTGCCATACAAAAAGAGCAGTACAACCATGTTTATAGATTCAGAAGCAATGGCACACTGCTATGTACAATGGTTAGAATTACACCATGTGAGGTGATAGAAAAACAATGAGAATAACTAAGAAAGGATGACCATTATCAGTTGCTACATTAAATTATCAGATGCTAAAAAAAGTAGTCTTTCAGTCAATAAACCAAAGTTAAATTGTTTATATAGATTGAGCAAGTACGAATTAACACGCACCTTAAAAAGGTATATCAGTATTCCAAAAATGAGCTGGAGAAGAAAGGAAGGTTGGATAGTAATGGCTCTCAACTCCAAGCTTACTATAGATGGCAAGTTAAACCAGCTCCTTATATACACTCAGTATCCACGAAAGATCTCCACTGATGTATCCAATTATTCTTTTTTTTTTTCACTAATAATCGTCTGGCAGTTATCAGGTATCTTAACTGCGACTCGTCTCTTTTAGAAAGTGCATTGCACTTTCCTTCAACAATGGTCAGTCGAAATTATAACAGTGCAGGGACTTGCGGGTGGAGAGAGAATAGTCGTCTGTAATAATATTGGAAGTATTAGTTTCATATTGTCCATCAAAGCAAAACTAAAGAATTGGGGCTGGTAGTGCGTAACTCAGCTGTCAAATGGGTTATCCAATGAGTTTCTATTACTTCAGGTTAAGGTCAATATAACGTCCATATTTTTTCAAGTATAATTAAATTAAATTTAGTTTTTTGTCACAATTTTGAATCACTATTAGTTTGTATTTTTTGGATTTAGTCCATTTTTAGTTATTATTATTTCAGATCAAACAGGCTTAACATCAATTCAAGTCACATATTTTAGGTCATTAAGATTCAGGACAATTATAGGTTCAGATCCATGGGGGTTTTGACTTTTGAGTTTAAAACAACCCAGCTTTAGTCCTACGTCTGTGGCGAGCGATAAACGAGAAAGAGAGAGGGACACAGTTAGCGATACCGGCGCAGCCAATTTTGGATCGGACTATTTAACGCGGAACCCTCCTCGACTGGCAACTTGCTAAACCAAACAGGCATCTAGGTCAATCGGACAGAAATTGAAAACGTTTCGGGGTTAGAAATCACGAGTGAGCACAGTAGGAACCGTCGGTGATCAACTCCACAGTCTCCCATCCTCTGTTTCTCCCACTTATTCCCATACTGATTTGTCTACTTGTAT